>PVHY01001669.1:20084-149504 GCA_004024945.1 Uropsilus gracilis
CCCCCCCCCCCCCCCCCCCCCCCCCCCCCCCCCCCCCCCCCCCCCCCCCCCCCCCCCCCCCCCGGGGCAGATATGCCAGTCTCATCTTGATCATTCCTTGCCCAAACTTGCATTTGGTAACTTTTTGATGTACCTATAGTTTCTTTCAGTGCAAAATGGTACAGTTCACTGTCTGGATTTTAGGGTTGCTCATTCATCCTAAGTTGTGATTTTTTTCTAGGGATTAATATCCTAATAATATGAAACTATGCAGTTGTCTATAAACACCATTCTGTTTCGTTGTTTCTTCTCCATGCTATTTATTCTGCTGGACTAACGCTTACTTGGCCCTTTTGACAGTTTAAGAATAGCTTTCTTGGGAAATTTTACAACTTTCAAAATGATCTGTTTCACTTTATTATTCCCAGTGTATGTGATACACCTGTTGTAGATAGACTTAGCACATTATGTTGTATACATAGCATATACAGTTATATTGCCTTTTAGGAAAGTTTTACTTTTTCTTAGCAACTAGCACAGTACTGTTACATGTTAGGATTTCAATGAATGTTGAACAAAACTTTAATTTTGCAAGCTGTTGATGCTTTGTTTGAATAGTTATCTTTTGTATACAAAGCAAATGCAATTTTCAGAAGGGAATCAAAAGTATTTTTATAATCCTTTTTGATCTTTCTCTTCCAAATGATCTTGAAAATAGTAATCTTGTAATGACCTTATTTTATTGAAGATGAATAAAAAAATTTAAAGTCATCTTATAGTTTCTGTAATTTTTTCTTCTACAGTATGTTTTTACTCAGTACAACAAACCGTTCTTCAGCACCTTTGCAAAAACATCTATGTTTGTTCTATACCTTTTGGGCTTTATTATTTGGAAGCCGTGGAGACAACAGTGTACAAGAGGATTTCGGGGAAAACATGCTGCTTTTGTAAGTTTTCCATTTTAAGTGTTGGAGAGATACTTTATTTTTTTTTCCCCAAAATTTAAAGATGTATTCGTTTCTTGAGGGACAGTTAGATTTTAAGTTGTTCAGCCACTAAGTAAAGCATGATAAAAGATACACATACTTTTAAATTTGCTCTTCTAATCAATTTTGTATAAGAGAGTATGTTATGAAAAAGATATATAATCACTTTTCTCTTTTCATGACATCTGAGTTGTTAAAAATTAACTGAATCAATTCATGTGAAGAAAATGAAAAGGAAATAGAGATATCTGGAGTGTTACTAATTGTAGATGAAATGAGTTTCATCTAACTCATTATAAACTTGATTGTAGAAGCCAGATAATTCAAGATTTTATATTTTAAAGAAATGGCATGCCTCGGTATATTTCAGTGTTTTGATTAATCAAATTATATTTTCTTTCATTGATGTAGTATAGTATGCAGAATCATAGTGTTGAAAGAAATGGCAACTTACATAATGATATATCTTCCTTATACCAGTAAAAACTGAATTTTTGAGAATGAGGAATATAAAATTATATATAAACCCTTTTTATTTTCATTCTCACTCCATCATAAGTTATAGTAAAATATACATAACATCAGCTTTACCATTTTAGCCATATGTTCCTTTCTCCCTTTCACTATAGTAAAATATATATATGACATCAAATTTATCACCAGCCATTTTTAAGTGTGTAGTTTGTGGGCATAAATACGTATACTTTATTCTGCAATCATCTCCAACATCCATGTTCCCAACTTTTTCATCATTCCAAATAGAAATTCTGTATCTATTAAGGTTTTGCAGAAGTAAGATATATACCTAATAGCAATGCATATACGCATGGTATTACATGTAGGAATATATTGTATATATATTTTTAGTATATATATATATATATATATATATATATATATATATATATATATATATATGTAATCAAAAATTTACACCAGGAGCAAAAAGAAGAAAAGAATAAACTACCATTCAAGGTATAGCCACTGGCAGTATTTTGGCATGTATTTTGCCATTTTTATTATGTGTATATTTATTATGTGTGTACTGTTGTGCTCTATTTTATAAATTGCTTTATGTATGTATAATCTATCATGAGCAACTTTCTGTATAATTTATTATCACTAGAATTTTTTTTAATTTTGAGAGTGATTTAAATTTATTTAGTTTTTAAAATCTTTTTTTATTGAAGTAACAATAAACACTACATAATTTAGGGTATAGATAAACACCTTCGGATACATCACACCCATCACCAAAGCACCAATAGCAAAGTGATTTCTCAAGATGAAACCTACTCTTCATGAAGATGCTGTGAACACTGTTGAGAATATTTTTTAATACTACATTTTTAAGTTATAGTAATGTTATTTTTTTTCTTATTCTACCTGGTAAACAAATTGTCTTCAACATTTTAAGATGGCTATAAATATTTGATACTAGTGCTATGTATTTACGTGTACATATTAAAAAATCATAGCAGAAATAAGTTTAACATATCATTTTCTAACCCAATTTTTTTTTTTTTCATTTAACAATGAATCCTGAATACCATTATGGGTTATCAAATAGGCATTTGTTATAACTTCCCGTTTCATTTGTCTCTTGATAGATTTTTATTTTTTCTTTTAATTATGTAATAGAAATATTTTTATGCATGTCTGTAATTCTTTTTTTTTTAATAATATATATTTTTATTGAATAAGTTTTGTTTACATTTCCCTTTGGATGTTCTCCCCCCCCCCCCACCACACCCCTGGTCTCTCCATCTCTTTTTTTACTGCCATTTATTGTTTAGTTTTAAGTCCCTTGGGTTCTTCCTTTTCTTTCCTGTAGCAATGTCATTTTGTCTGGTGTGGACGTGGTTTCCTGGGACACAGTGGCCTGTGCTTAGTTTTCCAAGTGTCTTATTGCTGCTGGCCACCAGTTCACACATGATTGTGTTCTTTCAGTGCCTCCTCTTTCTTTCTGGTTGTCTGCTCCGACCCATCTTCTGTCATATTTTGCTCCTTTTTGTTTTGTAATTCTGGTTGCCGGTGTTGGGAGTGTTTCTCCCGGCCACAGTTTGTGCACCCATTTTTTTGATTGAGATAGGTCCTGGCAGATGGTTGGTCCAGTTTGTCGTGGGGCCTCTGCCTGTCTCTGTGGCTTTCCTCACCCCCTAAAGTGAGAGGGTCCTTTGATCATGCTGAAGGCATCTCTGAACGGGAAATTCCGTTCCCATCGTTGTAGAACACAGTGGTTGTATTTCTGAGGTAGTTTATCTCTATGATCAGTCTTATAGTCCTGTGTTGCATGGATCTGACATGTTCGTTGTTCTGGAATACTTCCTTGTTTTTCACCTCTGTATTCATGTGCAACAGCCTTGAGTCATTGATTTAGTTGCTTCTGGTGAGGGTTGACTGAATTTGGAGAAGACCAGAGGGAATAACCCCTACCACCCACTACTCTCTGCCAATTCTTCCCACACCCCCTGCCAGCCCACGTGTGTGTGTGTGTGGGGGGGGCCTCAGTGCCCCTCAGCATGGCTGAACAGATGTGTAGGTGGGTCTACCCCCACCTCCCCTGGCCACCTCATGGTATGGTGGGAGGGCACCCCCAGCCGCTTCTTGCTACCCTGGTGTGAGGCAGGGCCCCCCACCTCATGTTCCCTGAACTCCAAAAGGAGCGCAGCAGCCTGGGTGACTGAGGGCTCAGTGTCTGGCAACATAGCTGAACCGGGTGTGTGGGTGTGGCTACTCCTGCCTCCATATCTGTAATTTTATATGCAGAATAAAGTCTTAAGTCCTGGAAAAACTGTGTTACCATTTTTAAAACTTTTGCTTCTTACTGCTAAATCATCATTGGTAATAGTTCTATAAATTCATACCTCTGTTAGCAGTATATGAGAGTAAATCACTACTAAAGCTCTAATATTTGCCAATTTGATAGGTGAATAATAGTATGCTGTTTAATTTACATATTTTAGGTTAGCTTTCTTGCAATAGAATTTGTGAGTTGTCTATATCTTGATCTTTTTTTTCCAATTAGTTTTTTCTTACTGATTGATATGGGTTATTAAGAGCATTGGTTCTGGTTTTTCGATCTTATTTGTCACTTGCCAATTGTGTGGCCTCAGCAAATATTTGACTTAAATAGGAATAATAATAGCCTAGCTGTGAGTATGAATAAAGGCATCTTCTACAGCATTTGCTGAGGGTCTCAAAGTGTACTTTATTTCTTAGATCCATTTTGGTGATTCTTAAGATTAGGACTGTTATACTAATGCTATCATGCTATTTGTCTCTTTCACTAATTATTCTTTCCTTACTCAGCTGAACTCTTATGATTGTATTGTGAAAAGGCTTTAATCCTTTGGGCTTTAATTCTGTCTTCCATACTTAGGTAAAATCTCTCAGTTTGAGTTTCTTCCTAGTGAAATGAAGATAATACCTACCTTGCATGGTTGCATACTTGGCATTAGCTGCTATTGTTATTAGTAATATTCTTATAATTCTACTCTATAATTTTGATTGTATTCCATTATGTAGTGGCTAACATTAGCCTTACTTTGTAGCATGAGTTTTGTTGAATTTTCTGTTTTATCTGTAGTTCACAGATGCTGAAGGTTACTTTGCTGCTTGCACAACAGATACAACTATGAATAGTTCTTTGGTAAGTGGAGAGAGTGGAGCTGAGCCATGGTGGGAAGGAATGAAGTAGCTTTGATAGTACTATAACTGTATTAAGATATAGATATGTCTCAATATTGGGTGTCCAACATTGAGGATTATAATTTGATTCTGTCTTTCCATAGCTACCTGGGTCCAAGAAGTAGTAGTTCAGCCTCCTCTGGTAAATGGGGAAGGGGAAATTAGTCAAGGCGTGAAAATAGGAAAGGAAAGTTTTTGTCTATTGTTCTTGTCAGTTTTGTCAGTTAATGTTCATTATTCTATTACTTAGAAAAAATATATTTGCTTGATACAGATATATAAAACTTGGAGCATTTGCAGCTTATATTTGAGTAAGTATGTATGTTTGGGGAGGGGATAACAGCTAATAAACAAGCAGAAAAAAATGAAATTAACATCCTGTCATTTTGAGCATTTATCTAATTGGAGAGCTAGTATATAAAAATCTTCTTAGAGCATTACTAAGTATCTCCTTTGAATGTATTATTTGAAATGTGGCATTCTGTCTGAGAAAAATCTTAAACTGACTCTGAAAATTATTACTAGTTTATGAAGTAATAGCTTGGTGAGCTTATTGATAGTACAGATTTGTGTTTGACTTTTAGAACTACATTTGCATGGAATATTGGTTATTTTATGTGCATAGTTTATGAAATATAAAGAAAATGTCATTGCTTTTCTCTGGGATCTTTGATATCAGTAAGAGTATTATTAGCTCTCTAACAATATGGAAGGTGAACTGCAAATGGCAGTCTACTCTTCTAAGTATTCTACTAAATTTTGCCATTATCTATAAGATGAATGTCAAATTGTTCGAAACTAAATACTATAATGAAAAGTTCAGGATAGCAGAGACTTTATCTACTTATAGTTCCTGTTGTCTCTTTTACTGAGTAATTTTCATTGGCAGAGTTCTATACCTGGACCTGAAAACAGAACTAAAGAAATAAAAAACCAAACAAACATTTTCTGTTAATGTAAGAAGCAGACTTGTGGTGAATTGTGTTTTAAATATAGATCTTCTCAAGAACATTTTGTAAAAACGTTGAGAAATTTAGATCCACTTAACCTTTAGAATATGGTTAGACAGACTTGGTTTTAATTCTGTTGTCTACCGTAACTTGGTTATGTTACAGCTCAGCTTCTAGAAAAGTTCCTTTAAAATAACATTTTATAAGATTATTCCAAGCACTGTTGAGAAATGTTCGTTGAACTGCTCTGACCTTGGTACCTCATACATACTAAGAACTGATAAATGATAGCTATTTTCCTCTATTCTGTAAAGATTTTCAAAAATTTTTGATTTTTTTTTTGAATCTTAAATTAGTAAATTTGACAAATACACACACATTGTTGTTTATTACATGCTCATTGCCTTTCCCATTAGATTACACAATGATTGAAAATAGTTTTTCTTAGTCTTATATTGCTAAAACCTAGAATATTTTTAGACATTGTAGAAGCACAGTATAAATTTGTTAATGAATGAATGAAAAGGAATGGGAAATAATCTGTTGGCTGAGAGATCTGATTTTAATGGCTTAATTTTTAAATATCATGTGTCAGTATTGTTCTGATACATTTTTAAGCTTTAAGCTACTTATTTCTGTTCTTGTCTCTCTGTGGATCATTTGAGTTTGGAAATGTATTTTGGGAAAACTATACCGTGTAAACATAGTTGCAAATATCCATGTTTTGGATTGTATATGTATCTTTTTTTTTTTTAGCCATTCACTTAAATTTTAGCCAATATGTCAGTTATATACTTGCTGTTTATATAGTTTTTTGTTTCTGCTTCATTCCAGAGTGAACCTCTTTATGTTCCTGTGAAATTTCATGATCTTCCAAGTGAAAAACTTTCTGAGAATACAAATATTGATAATGAAAAAAGTAAGGAAAATGTACAATTTCGTAACTTAGAAATGGGTGAAAAATTAGCTTTGCTAACACTGTGGTTGACTGCAATCACCTTCACATGTGGTCATCCATAAGTTTGGAGTTTTTAATTACTTCAGCTGAACATGATTCCTAAATGTCAGAAGATAGTCCCTGTGGCTTCATTATATATGCATATATTTTAAATAAACAATATCCTGTTAAGCAGTGTCCTCAAAGATGTTTATAACAAATTACAGGAGTTTTTCTGCTGCTTTGTATATAATAAAGAGTGCTAGTTTCATTACAAGGCATTGTGCTTACCCATAATATTGTCTTAGAAGGAATGGACATATAGAAGAATGATCTGCTTTTTTGACCAGAAAAAAAAAATCATAAATTGGGTGCCTATGAGGAAAAACCCAAGTATAGTGTTGTAATAGTTGCTAAAATAATAATCATCCTATAATCCCGAACATGATATTCTTTGTATATACATACTACAAAAACCTTGTTTGAACATTGATATCTTTTTAAAGCATATTTTTATAGATGAAAACCTTTAAAGCATATTTTTATAGGTGAAAACATTTTTCCTCTTAACTCTTTTGAGTTGATAAATCTGTGACCAGAGCAAAATATAAGTGGTTTTCGGCCTGTCTAATCTGATTATAAATGCACTAAATAGTGTGCATTTATTAGTAAATTTAAGCTTGTGATTTTTATTTGGTTCTTGGGGAAATGCTTAATGATTTTTACTGTATTTTTCCTTTGAAGCTCCCAAAAAGTCTCGTGTAAGGTTCAGTAATATCATGGAAATTCGGCAGCTGCCATCAAGCCATGCGTTGGAAGCTAAGTTGTCTCGCATGTCATATCCTACTGTGAAAGAACAAGAATCTTTACTCAAAACTGTGGGGAAACTTACTGCAACTCAAGTAGCAAAAATTAGTTTTTTTTTTTGCTTTGTGGTAGGTTTTCCTTTTTTATATGTATGGAGTTTAAATTTCAAGATAGCATACATAACAATGTACGATTGAAGTATAAAATTATTTAGGTTGCTTAACTGTGACTTTAAACTGCTGTTTGGCATCACTGGCAGTAAGAGTATCAAAGTTAATAAACATTTGTAATGCTTCAAATAATTCAGTAAGTACTATAGTATTATAATGGCTAATATATTCCTAAGTTAACAAAATAGTAGAGTTATTATACACTGTGATGTCTAGAAAGATGAGTCAATATCCAGATAAGAGTTTACTGTATGCATTGATTTCTTCAAGTGTTTTTTCAATTTTATATTAAATACATGTAAATGTGGTCAAATACTTTATGAAGTACTCATAGTAAAATTTCCACAGTATATAGTATTGTTGATAGCATCTCTATTATAATATAAAAACTAGAAAAGCTGCTTAATATTTCCCATAGAATAGTTATTTAGCAAATATTATATTATTTTGGGCTAAGTTGAAATTATAGACTTGTCTGTATTAGTGGAAACGCTGAAGTTTAGTGTTTAAAAATAAATTTAAGCCCTCTTAATATTTTTATTATTGGAAGTAGACATATCTATAGTTATTTAGTATGGACCTTGAGATTCAAAATTATAATGAACATTTTTAAACATTAGGCAACATAATACTAATGTCAATGTGATTTGAATGATTATAAGGTTTTATGTCACAGTTTCCTCATAGTTATTACATAATTATCTTTTCTCCATCCTCTGCCTAAATAACTTATATTTTAGTGATGCCTTGACTGATGTGTTCTATTGCACCAAATCAGTAAATATTTGGGAGTTGTGATTATAATAATTACATGTCATAAAATGAATTTAAAGTCTCATTTTGTTAATGCTATCAGCTATTATATCTGCTTGTTTTAAATAAGTATAAGGTAAGAGTAAGATGTATTAATTACACATTATTATCTAGTTTTCGAGACTCCGGGTGAAACTAACAAAATCATCTATGCATAAAAATATTTTGAAAGGTGAAAAAGTAAAACCCAGATTAAATGGATAATATTGGAGATGTGAGTGAGTGGGTGGGGAAGCCTGGCTGTGGAATAGGATTATTAACAGGAACTTTTATTTAAAGAAAGAAAACTGTTAGGTGAGTACATAGTTCATCTCATGAAAAACTACAGGAAGGCAAAAAGGAAAGCCTGCTGAGTTACAGAGCTTACTCTCTGTTAAAATGAGTTATTTCTCTTCATTGGATAAAGCAAATATTTTCCAACTCAAATCTTCAAGTGAAGTGTATTGCAAAGGTTCTAATGTCATAAAGCTCTCTTTTGTAAGCATATTTTTACAAAAAATCAAGATATTTGCAATATTAAAAAAACAGAAATAGGCGTACCTTGAAGTTTGCCATTTTAATAGTTTATAAATGTATAGTTTAAGTGTCATCAACCATGACCATCACTATTGAGCAACAAAACTTTTGTCATTTCCCAAAACTGAACTGTAACCATTAAATGATATTTCCCTTTTTTGCTCCTCTCAGACTTCTCTCTCTGACATTTACTTCTCTCTCTGACATTTTGACTGCTCTTAAGTACTTCACATGAATGGAATCATACAGTACTTTTCTTTTTTTGACTAGCCTATTTCATAGTTTTGTGACTTACCATAATGTCCTCAAAGTTCATTCTTTAACTGGCTGAATTTCTTTCCTTTTTCAGATTGAATTGTAATTCCAATTCATGTATTTCCACATTTTGTTTATCTGTTCATCTATAGATACACACTTAGGTTGCTTTCACCTTTAGTAGCTTAAAAAAAAAGTCTTAAATTGTAAGTGGTGACATTTCTGCAGCATATCAGAATTGTATAGTTTAGGTAAATAGCTTTTCTTGAAACCTGAGTAGAGTGATAAGCTTACAACTGTGCTGTTCGGTAGAAATATAAGGAAAGCCTAAATGAAGATCACATACATATTTTTGAAATTTCCAGTAGCCACTTTAAAAAAAACAAATAAAGTTAATTTTTAATATTTAATCTATATTTATATAAAATATCTCAACTTATCAATTTAAAAATTATTCTTAAAATTCTTTTTTGTACTAAAATTACTAAATCTTTACTCTTCTATTTGTAGAAATTTAAATTATTTTTCTGTTTCTATTTTATTTCAATTTTAGGTTTTTAAAATTCAGTTTAATTTTTAATTCATTTCAGTTTCTAAACATTTCAATTCAGACTAGCCTTATTCATTCTTAATCTCTTAAGTTTCCAAATGTGACTGATTAATAGTGTGTTGGATACTTTAGGTTAAAATCATTGCATTTGCCAGTCTTCTTTGAATATCTTTTCTCTTGGAAGAGTTTAGGTGTTTTAATTTTTCTCTGTAAAATATAATTTAGATCATAGGTTTTACCAAGAATACTTTTTGTCATCATTTTAAAATGAATTACTTCTCATGAAAGAATGACGTATTACTTGTGATAGATTATTATAAGTGGTTGTTCTCAGCACTGGAATAATGAGGGTAAGTATTGAAAGGATAACTTTTATTGATGGGTAATTGAGATGGGTCTTCTTTTGTGGTAAAAGTACCTTGGGTTTGAGAGTCAGGGAATGGTATTTTAGGAGTAGTGGAGAGAAGGAAGATCTTTTTGGAAAGAGTTGATAGCTCAAATGAATTCTTACCATCTTTGAATGTCATCTAAGTGATCTGCATTTTTTTCTTTATCTTAATTAGCAGAGATTAGTGAGTGTGGAAAATGAACCCAATATTTAAGTATTAAGGTGGTAAAGAAAGTGAGACAAGAAAGAAAGCTATTATCTCTTATAGCAGAAAAATCTCTAAAAGATAATTAAGGATTGAATCTTCTGCTTCTAACACTTCAACTACAGATTGTAGTTTCTATAGCCATATATGTTTGATGTTGCCCTTCTCACAAGTTGCTTTCATGTTTTGTTGTTTTCATAGTCAAATGAAATTATCTAGGAACTCAGATAACTACAGGTGGAACCTGAGTCATTTTGCCATAATTTTGTTCTGGCTTTTACCTTGAGTACAGTATAACTGAATGAATACAACTAGACTCAGCTCTCTGCCCCCTTTTTGGCGTGCCTGAGGACTGTGTGTCTGTGGTGCTTTGAAATGTAAATGATAATAATTATATTACTCTCTTAATGGTAAGATCAGAGAGAGATAGAGAGATGCCCTCTTAATACAGACAAGTCACTCTTCTGTAGAATATGACTATGCAGTCATCTGTTTAAATAACTTGCCAAAAACAGGTACACAGTTAATTTACTTTGATTGACTCAGCATTCTGCTTCTTTATGTATTAGTGAAGTTTATGCGCTTAAGCACCACGAGACTTACTCTAGAATTTTCTCAGTAGCATCATTTGAAATAATAAATCAAGTATCTACAGAAAGAGACTGCACTATGGTGATAAGTAATATAACCATATTACCAATATTGTAATATCTGATAGTAGTAAAAATAAATGAACTTTGGAGACATCAGTGCACCGAGGCTTTGTCAAAGGAAGTCTTGTTTCTTATACTTTACATCAGTGTAGCCACAGGGTTGGGAATATAAGAATATTTTAGCATAGATGAGTAAAATGAAAGAATAAAAATAAAATCCTCATATCCAGACAGATCCCTGTTATTATTCTCAAAGTTATGAGAACTCAATATTGTAACTCAAGGAATCAAGGCAAATTGAGAATCAAGGAAACAACCAATTAGCCAGTGAATTCATAATTTACTTGGACATTTAAAAATTTCAAATTGAATATACCCTTTCATTTTTCAGTTTGACTGGCCAATGTGTTCTGTTCATTCACACAGGCTTTATCGTGTTCAATAAATTTCTTATTGTGACATTCATTTGTATGTATTTTAATGCTTGAGAGAGTAATTCAATTTAAATTTGATTTAGATAAAATATTAGATAAAATCATTTGCTTTAAAATAAGCAACTTTTAAAGTGAGATTCATTTATCACATTTAAAAAAAAATCTGAATGCTAAAACCCAACCAACTATTGTTAATTTCTTGAGGGAAATTAAATACAAATATGTTAAGTCTGATTATAAATGTTCTCTTTTTGGTCTATGTATTTTCAATATAAGGCAGCTTTTAATGCCTCTTGTGATAGTAGTTTTTAGAGGAGGAGCAGATTATAAATTGTAATGACAAATATAAACTAGTCATTCATTAGATGTTGTATTTTCTGTTTCTTTAGTGGTTTTTGGCAAATTTGTCTTATCAGGAGGCACTTTCAGACACACAAGTTGCTATTGTTAATATTTTGTCCTCAACTTCTGGTAAGAAATTTGTCTTCCTACCCTGCATTATAAATTAAGACTAATTCTGGTGTATCTGTGTGTGTGTGTTTGTGTCTGTTTATGTTGTATTATGAATGATTATATTCATTCTAAAGTGCATTGGTATACTGTAACTACTACTTAATCTTTATAGTTTTATGCCATAACCTTGCGCTATTTATATTCCTTCAAATACTTTACAGTATTTTTTATACAATATATTAAAGATTTATAGGATTTTTTGTACAACAATGTATTAAAGATTTCTAGGTTGGCTCTTTCTATTATGATTGTCCTTCCTTTCACATTCTCTTTGTAAAGATCTTTTTCTAGATTCTTTGGCCAAATGTAATTGCTATTCCAGCACTATAATTTGCTCTCTGAAAGGTGTTTTATTTTTAAAATTGAGTTACCCTCTAAATCTGGAAGATAAAAATATTTGAAGTTTAAAAAAAATAGCATACATGCTTGGTTATGATGAATTCAGAATGCTATTCTCAATTCTTAATTTAACTCTTATTAATTTAAAATAAATAAGATTTTACTTGAACTGTAGTGTTGAAATAAATATAATTTTATTTAGAGGCTTTTGTGTATAATTTTTGAACATTTCAGTTTAGATAATTGCAGTATTATTCTTAACTGTTTGAAAAAATAGTTTAAAAGTTATATGTATAGTTTATTTAAACAATCAAGTTGATAGTAAACTACTTACTACTTCATGGTTTAAGCTCTTATGTGTGTGTGTTTTATCTTTCCCCATCATAGGACTTTTTACCTTGATCCTTGCTGCAGTGTTTCCAAGTAACAGTGGAGATAGATTTACGCTTTCTAAACTATTAGCTGTAATTTTGAGGTAAGAATATAGCTTAAAAGCTAATTTATGTAAAATTATGATATTTAAAAATTGTCTTATGTAACATAGGATAGTTTATATTAAGTGTACTTTATTAGCAAAGAAAGATGAAGTTAAGAAAAATATTTTAAATAGACATTATGCTACTTAGTCTTATATTACTTGTCTAGTTTTCCAATCCTTCATGAAAGGGTAATTAGAGGGAAAAACCTCCAGACAGCATTGGTACCCATTCCTGTCATTGCAACTTACTAAATATACATACATTCACATTTAACCTAATGTGACAATTTCAGCCTCAAAACGTCCCCAGTTTCTATTTCCTTTTTCTAAAACAAGTTTCCCTTTTTATTTCAGAGCAACAAAAAATTTTAGTTTCTGTAGTACTACTTCTGGAAAACAGTTTTCTCTGATTGACTTACCCTCAAGTAACCCTTCATTTATTTTCTGTATAATTCACTTAGCAATATTTTAAAATCACTATTACTATAGTATCTATATTAAGATTGTTTTTGTTTTCGTTTGACTTTGGTTAGGTTTTTCTTGTCTTCCCTCCTAGATTCTAAACCTTTGAAAGCTAAAGCCTTATTTTAACGTCCTTGTGTCAGTAAAGGCCTACCACAGGGCTTTTTCTACTAGCAGTACTCAAAAGAAATATATTGGTTTGATAAAACTTGTTTTTGAGTGTTACGGACCGGCCGTGCAAGAAAGACCGCTAAGTGCAGGCTTTAGGTGGATAGGAAAACTTAGGCAGGTGAATGATGATTACAGACACGGATTTAGTGAGCAATGAAATTTGCTGGTTTATTGTAGGTTTGCAGGCCACTTTTTATGTTGTTTAAACGAACTATTTTGACATTTTATGAGGAGGGACATCTTATGAGTAGTGGGTGCATTATCTTAGTGAGAGGCAAAAATAACCGCGTAAGGGTAATTATCATTGAGCGCGTAAGGTTAATATTATAAAAGACAAAAATTAATATCTTAAGAAAAAATAAATTATCATTAAATACTACTAAATATTTCTAATCAATTATTTTAGTAAATCAAAATAATAAAAGTTAGTTACAAGTTATCCAAGGTTATTCCTTGATTGTAAAGCTTATCTAATTCTCTTTGCCTCGAGCTCCTTTCAGTATCTTAATAACTTTTTACAAAAAATTTAATTAAGGTAAAAAATCTAACAACAGGGCTCCAATATTTTTCTTAATAAGCAGTTTATAACTTTAGCACTCTTATACCTGGGATCCGAAGAGCTACGCCCCCTAGGGGTCCCCTGATTCTCAGGTCAGCTCCCAGTTTATTCCTCCTGTGGGGAGCAAAAAGCTTAACTTACAAAAATTTAAATTACAAGTTTCTCATCTCTAAAATAAACTCTCATATTATCTAATGATAATCTATTTTCTCTTAAGATATTAATTTCTGTCTTTCACAATATTAACCTCAACGCGCTCAATGATAATTACCCTCACGCGGTCATTTCTGCCTCTCACTAAGATAATGCACCCACTATTCACAAGATGCCCCTCCTCATAAAATGTCAAAATAGCTCATTTAAACAACATAAAAAGTGGCCTGCAAACCTACAATAAACCAACAGATTTCATTGCTTACTAAATTCGTATCTGTGATCATCATTCGCCTGCCTGAGTTTTCCTGTCTACCTCAAGCCTGCACTTAGCGGTCTTTCTTGCACGGCCGGTCCATAGCATTTGAGAGAGTAAAAAAATGAGAGAAGGTAGAATAATTTAATGGAGAAAGTAGTATTTCTTAGCTTTAAGAACTCCTTTTGAATCAGAGTTCTGTTTGTTCCCGGACAATTCCTTGAACTTTCTGAGATTTCCTAGTGAGAAAATGATAAATTCTTTATTTTTCAGTCTTGTTTTAAAGTTTGCAGGGAATATCTATAAAAATGATTATCTTAGAAGCCTTTTCATGGTAATCATGTAAGTTGTAACCCTAATTGTTTTTCTCTTTTAGGGATAAGAGTATATTCATGGTAGTTTTCATAGATACCTAGGTTGATCCAACTGATTTATTGTTTAGACTTTATAGCCACTGGGCATTTATTATTGTTATTTTTGGATTGGCTAATTAATTGCTTATCCAATGTATTTTTGCTCTAGGGAAGTACAATATATTTTTATTGGGAAGTGAGGCTTTGACTTTTTAAAAATTCTTGCTCATTTGTAGCTTTTTCTTTGTATTTATAAATATTTAAGAAAAAAATGAATATAAAATGTTAAAACTGCAAGTACTTCTACAGAGTTCATAACCCCTCATTAAAGAAGCTAGGAGTTAAAAAACTGTTGTTTTTGTAACATTTCACTGAAACACAGCCACTCTTGTTTGTTTACATATTAGTAGTTGCAACTGCAAACATGTGGTCTCCACACTAAAATATTTTTTCAAAAATATTTGTTTAAACTGTGTTCTAGAAAATTTATTACTTAGAACTTTTTCTATTATTTTTTATACTTAAGGACATTTAAAAAAACATTGTTCAATATTCTTTTTGAAATGACCTTGTATATACAATGAGATTTAGTTTCTGAGATTATAACAAAAATTTAACATAACAACTATTTTCAAGGAAATCCTTTGTAAGCCATAAAAATATCTCATTTCATCAATTGAAATATAAAAAGAGGGAGACTGCAGGCCTCACAACTTGGAATCCAGTCTTTCATACCTTGTTAATAATTTTGGTATCTTGGGCAATTTTCTTGCCTCTCTGACTCATAGTCTCCTCATCTGTTAATTGTTACTCATAATAAGATTTGTCTCAGAGTTATTAAATGAGTTAAAACTTCTGAAGTGCTTGGAACAGTGTTTAGTGTACAAAATATTTAGTTATTATAATAATCTAAATGGAACTTGAATATCTTATTTCTAGTATGTTTTAGGTGCTCAACTTGTTATAGTTGAATTTTTAAAATTTTTTAAAAATATTACTTATTTTGTTCTTTAGATCACAACCTCTGTAAATGGTTTTTGGGATACCTCCCCCTCCTTCCTTCCTCTGGTGCCCCTTCCATTCTCCCAAACCCCACTCTTTGTTGTTTACTAGTTGTGCCCAGTCCATTAGTCTCTTTCTTTCCTGTGGCAGTGTCCTTTCACTGGGTGAGGGACTGTGTTGTTGGAACCAGGTGAACCTTGCTGCTAGGTTTTCAGTCTTCAGCTTATGTTTGGCAGCTAGTCTGTTCATTTGTGATCTGTCCATGTTTTCTTGCAGCAGGCCAATTTCTCCCATCGCATCTCTGCTGCTTTGCTGCTTTACCTTATGACTCTGGTGTCAGATTTTAGGGGGTCTTGCCCTCAGCCAGTGTTGGTGAGGAAGTTTCTTTGTGAATACAGGTGTCTATGAAGGGCTTTTGTAGATTATCTCCTCTGCCTCAGTTTGCAGTTTTGATGTCGGGCCAATTACTCCATCTTTGGTCTTCCTCTCCTCTCCTGCAGTGTGGGGAGGGGATGTTGCTCTCCTAGAAGGCATCTCCAAAATTAGATCCTGGGTCTTCCTGGCCTGGTGAGCACATAAGTGTGCATCATGACATTGTGTCTCTACAGTTGTTTCTCTTGTTTCATATGCACTGGTTCTCTTGGTTTTTCCATCTGCTATGTCCAGCTAAGGCTTGTGGGCTAGATTTTGGCATGATCCCTCACCCGTTCTATGATGGGCTTTGTGTTGCACATGTTTTTGCTCCTCTTGAAGTTTAGCTGGAGTGAAAGCGAAATGGAAGGGGTTCCTCTACCCCTTCCACCTTCCCCCCCGCAAGCCCCCGCCTGCCTGCTGCCTGTACCTCCCTGTGTGGGGTCAGGGCCCAGATGGCTGAGCCTGCACCCTTCATGCTCCCCTTGGGCTAGGAGCAAGGGGCAACATGGCTCTACCGATCTGGGCTGCTTGCTGGTGGGCAGGACTCTATAGTTGAATTTAAACAAAGATTCTTTTTGTAATGTTGTATATATGTATATTTCACATCTTTGTAATCCCCAGGACTCTCCCCTCCCTGAGTCCTCCCACACCAACCCCCAGCTGTGTACTTCAGTTTGATTTTTAGCTTGTTTTGACTTTTCCTCCTGGTCTTTTGTTTGTTTTTCCTATGTCCCATATATTAGTGAAACCTTTTGGATTCTGTCTTTCTTTCTGACTTGTTTCTGCTAATATGATTTCTTCTAGGTACATCCATGTTATCTCAAATCATCAAGTTTGTAGTTTTTAATTGATGAGTAATAGTTCATTGTGATATATACATATCATATCTTATTCATCCATTCATCTGTTTTGGGACATTTGGACTGCAATTATAAATAGTGCTGCCATAAACATCTGGGTACAGTTGTCTGTATAAGCATTGAAGTCTCCTTTGGATAGATTCCTAGAAGAGCGATTGCTGGATAAAATGGTAGTTCCATTTTATTAGTTTGAGGATTCTCCACACTGCTTTCCATAGTGGCTGGACCAGCTTACGTTTCCCACTGGCAGTCTAAGAGTGTTCCTTTCTCTCAACATCCCCACAAGCACTTATTGTTGTTCATTTTTTTGATATGGGCCATTCTTACTGATATAAGGTGGTATCTTCTTGTGGTTTTGATTTGCATTTCTCTGATTGCTTAGTGACGTTGAGCATTTTTTCATGTGCCTATTGGCCATTTGTATTTCTCTTTAGAAAAGTGTGTCTTCAGTTCTTATCCCCATTTTTTTTACTGCACTTTTTGTTTTTAAACAAAGATTAATTAAGAGGAAATTATGATGATTTAGTTGAAAGGTGTAACTAATTTAATGTAAGTCTGCATTTGACTTATCATAACAGAACTCCCATTAGGAAAAAAAAATTTTTTTTCATGTTTTATCAGTGCCACTTGATTTTTCTGATCAAGAAAAATGAATGGTGAATGAATTAGTTTTGTATTTTTTAAGTTAGCAGTATTTCATCTTCTTGAAAAATATATACAGTTTACAGATTACACAGAAATGGAAAGACAAGCTTCATGAGGCTAGGAATCTTACCTATCTTGTTCACCTCTATCTTGTATTATTTATTTGCACTTTAAACTCCTTCCTCTACAACCAGAGGACCTGGATGGAGTAGACTTTACTTAGTTTTTTCTTATTTTTTATACTTATTTCTTGAAATAGTATCTGATACATCTGTGTCTGTCATATCTCTAACTCAGTTACTTAGCTCAGGTAAATAACAATTGAATAAGTGACCTTCGATTACTCCTCATCCTTAATTCAGTTTCATTTTTAATCCATTAAAATAATAGGAATAATTTGAATATTTAAATATTTTAAGATAATTTTACTGGTAATTTAGGTCTCACTGGTAAATAAGAGTTTGTGCTTCTGCCAAGTTTATGTGGATTTAATATATGAATATATCCAAAGAAAAAAATTGGAAAAGGGATGATAAGCTTATTCTTCCCTAGTTGTAATTGTATAGAAGGTACCAATATTAGACTCTAGATGTAGATTCCTTGTGTTTCAATCCTAACCACATGTTTTTTTTTCAAATTACTTATTTTTATCTCTTTGTTAGTATTCTAATGTATAAAATAGTAGTGATAATAATAATACCTTCCTTATAAGGTAATATTATGCATTTTGTAAGGACTAAGTGAGCCAATACAAATATAGTACTTAGTACTTATACTGATAATACTGTTAGGTATGATTAACTCACCCTCTGACTTCATTGGGTTTTTTATCCAATTTGAGATTAGTCTTGATCACTTGTAAGTCATTATTTTTATTTTTATGACTAGCTCTTTTAAGAAATTTGTTATTTTACTCATCAGTAATGACTGTTATTCTCATAGTATTGGAGGTGTTGTGCTGGTAAACCTGTCAGGGTCTGAGAAATCTGCTGGAAGAGATACAATAGGTAAGTATCTGACTCTGCAGTTTTCCTTTTAGAATCCACAGGTATGTCTTGTGTGTATCATCATGTGTCTGTATTTGTGCAGACATGCAGAGAGGGTGGGCACTAACATGCATCCCTCCCTTCTCCTTTTCTTAAACTTTTCTTTGGAAAATAATGTAATAAAAATCAAAAGTAATTCATAAAATTCTCACATAGCCTTCACCAGATCTTTTTTGTTAACATTTCAACACTTTCACACTTACTATAGAGTTGTTTTGGGTTTATCTAGTATTTCCTAATGATTAAATTAAAGTTTTATATTTCTGGTAAGAATCCCATGTGTGATACTATGGCCTGAGCAGTCCATCACACCAGAAGGCATATGGTACTGATTTGTCCTATTACTGGTGACATTAAGTTTGAAGTGGTTCCTGTCAATTTGCTTACATATAAAATTACTAATTTTTCTCTTTGTAAGTAATAGCATCTTGTAGGAAGATCATTTTGAGCCTGTAAAGATATCCTATTTCTATCACACAGCTACCCACTAATTCATTTTTGTTTCTTTCCTGAGGCAGTTGCACTATGGGTCTTATGTTCTGTTTTGTTAGATTAAACAAAAGTAATTAGGATTCAGCTTTATGATTTACCTGTAGGTACTTTCATTAGATGTTTGAGATTATTGAATAGGACAATGCTTTCTAAACTATTCCTGACTATTGCCCGGCAAGCTGTGCCTTGAACTATCACCTCTTTCTCCTTTAGACCAATTTTGTATGTAAAACAGTAAGTGCACTTGAGGTGTTCATGTGATTTTGTTGACAGACTTTCCCTTTGCTGTTAAAAAGTTTAAAAGTACTTAAAAATTGATTTAGTATAACTTTGGATTTTTAGATAATTAAAGTGTTGAATATGGTCACATAGCAGCATAGTATTTAATTATTTTTAAAAACTTCCTTAAATATTTTTGAGTTAGTGCAATAAAGAGACTCTAATATTAATTGTGTGTATCCTCTGAACCTCATTATTTTAGTATTTTGAAATTCTGAAGAGTGTAAATTATGAATGTGATCATATTGTATGGAAAATACCAAATAAAAATTTCTAAAAAGAGTGTAAATTATGGGCTTGCAGTTTTCAAAGAGTTCATGATTTTAATCAGTATATGAGATTTGCAAAATGAAGGTACTAGAAGAAAAAAATACAATATTTAATGATAATAAGTATTGTTAAATTAGAAGAAAAAAAGCCTGAAAAGTCAGTGGAATAGAAGGAAAAATGCTTTTTTGCCAGAGGCAGATGCTAATAGGTAATGGTAGTGAAGATTGTGGTGAATGTATATTAGAAATGGTACATGGTGGTGCAATGATCAATATAAGTAACAACTTAGAGATAGAAAGAAACATTGTTAAGTTGGATAGTGCCAGTTGTCAAACTTATGTAGCAAAAATGGGAAGCATGGGTTTCAAGTTTTAAAATGAAGTATTATTTATATGACTTTAAGTAAACGTGAAATCACTGAGTGAATGTTTTTGCATTTATTTGTTTGCACTTTAAACTCCTTCCTCTATTCCTGGAGGTGGGAGTCTATTTTATGTTTTTTATTTGCATATTGATTTCTTGAAAAAGTATCTGAAACATTGTTATAGTTAGATAATCATATGTTGACAGAGTTAATGAATAAATGTTTTAAATCATGTTGATATTTACAGGTTCCATTTGGTCTCTTGTTGGAGCCATGCTGTATGCTGTCTATATTGTTATGATTAAGCGAAAAGTAGACAGAGAAGATAAATTGGATATCCCAATGTTCTTTGGTAAGAATATACTTAAGCTGTGATACTGTGTACTGTGAATGATTAATTTGGTGTTGTGGGTTGGTTTGTTTTGAGGAGATAATGAAACTTTTTTTTCAGTGCATATGATTCTCTAAAATCATTACATTTTTAAAGATTATGCAGTGCAGTTTCAGTGGTTTCTCATACCTTGTTCTGCATGGTTGTGCATCATTGAGGCAATACTAATTCCCTCAATGTGTGATAAAGAAATTCCTTTAACACCTTTTTTACGTTAATGTCTAAAGCCTGTGAAGAGATATTTTCTTCATTGATACATAGATTACATGCATGTAAGCATATACCTCATTTTGCCATTTTTGAATTGTTAGAAGCAAAGGATTGGGAAAACTTGTATATATAATACTGTTCTAGTCTACCCTCTTATTTTCATTAAAAATTAAGTACTATTTAAAGACTTTGTACTTTAAGATGCATTTTCATCACATAGATTTCATATTATCCTTGTAGTTTTTAAAAGGCATCATTTAAAAAAGTTTTGGTAAATTTTAATATTTTTGAACTTTTAAAAAGCATTTATAAATGCTTTATAAATCCCCTTTATAAGTCCCCTTTACCTAAATCAGCTTAGAAAAGAATTTGTGGTATATGTAGAATTACAAAAGAAGAGCCCATAGACAAAATAGCTTCTGAAAGATAAGTGAGTATTAGTAGATTATGAAGCCTCATGATGAGAATTCACAGTATAACTTACAGGGAATCAGGAAAACCAGAATATAGCTGTTATAACTTTATTTTTCTTATACTTACCTGAAAATGAGGAACTTTGATTTCTATGAATAACTTCAAACTGATTACAGATGATCCTGGGAAGGTTGGGAAAAGTATAGTTAGTTGTATGTGACTCTCAGACTCTTGAATTCCTTTGCTACATCAGCTGAAACAGCTTTGTTTTCTTGAATTTTTTGAATTATAATTTATATTTAGGAAAGACCTCTGCTGAAAATGAGTTTGAATATATGTATATACAGAGTAACAACAATTTGAAAAGTCACCAGATTGGGTGATTACTCAAGTTGCTTTTAAGTATAGAATTTAGTGACTACATCTCAAATATGAAGATATTTTAATGATATATTTTAGAGACAGAAAATTCCACCTAGACTGGAATGAAATGGTAATATTTTTTGAGTGTTCTTTTTTTAAAGATTGACAGTTTTCAAGACAAGTTGTTTAATTTCTCATATTAGAGTGTACACAGAGGTTGATCTTCATCATATGCGATGTACTATGTAAAGCAATATTGATTTAACCTGGGGTTTGGAATAGACAGAGTTGGGGAAGTTGAAATTGAATTGTGAAAGTCTCTTTAGAGGTGGGGTTGTGAGCAAAGCTGAGCAGGGAACAGTGAATAGATTTGTGTGGTTGAACTAGAGAGTTCACTTTAGGGAAGAACTGAAAGGTATTTGAACTGGAGATAGGGGAAGGCATTTGCATCTTTGTCTCTAAATCTAAAATTGTTAGTTTACATGGGATTTCATACACTTCATAGTTGAACAACAAGAAAATAGACTTGTTGACGTGATTCCTGACACTGCCAAATTTTGGTGCCTTAATTACAACTTTTAGTGTTATATAAGTGTTTCAGGTCATGACACATTTTTTGTGTGCATTTTATTTGTTTTAATTTAGCACCTGCTTACTGGGAAGCAGGGTATAAGACAGGGATTTGCTGTGGGTGAATTATTGAGGTGGTGCTCTACAGGAAAAACTGGCCAGGATGTGAGAGAAGCAGCCTAGAGAAGGAAAAGAACCATAGTGTCTCAGGTACAGTTGAAGTTTGGCACCATTGGTGGCATGTGTGGAGATAGGAACAGAGGGGAGGAGCAGAATTGTCCTAGTATTGAGCCCTTGGGATCTGAGCCATGAAGCCAACCTGGTGAATCTCCCATCAGTCAGTTAATCCTTGACTGCAGAAAGTGTGGCATGAACAGAGGTAGGAACTTCCTAGGAAAGGTAGGCTTTCCTAGGTTTGCTCTCCCAGGCACTTGTTCAGACAAGCTGTTTTTACCAACAGAGAGTGAAGTTTTGCCTTCTTATTATTTAACTAGGCATCCTGAATAATTTACTGCTTAACAGCAAAAGTGAAATACATATCTACTATAATTTAACTTTCTTTGAAGAAAGCTCTGATTACCTAATGGATCTCTGCTGTTAAATTGTATAGAAAGTACAATAAAAAATATACTTGTAATTTTTTTGTTTTTTACATTTATATATATATATATGTAGTCTTATATAAACTTACATTTCTATAATAATAATAAGTAGGCTTTTTAAACTGTTTACTCTGTGCCGGGAACTGTCCCATGTTTTGTAAGTGTTCTGTTTAATCTTCCCAGAAAAGTAGTTAAATGTATTTTGCATTTATAGATTGGAAAACTGAGGTCTAAATGAGATTATGCATCTTACCTAAGATTTATAGTACCAGCAAATCACAGAGATGGGGTGTGGGAACTCAGGATAATAAGACTGCTGATTATACACTTCTAACCCCTAAACACTATAGCCTTCATTTAGAAGGTTATCATTTTATTTAGTTCATACACTGAATCACTATTTGTGTATGTATATTATTTTACTTACTGACTTACTGAACTCTGGGAAGGTCGGAACCACAAAAATTTTAGTTTATTGTGACTTTACTCTATTAACTTCAGTTTAGTGTGTGTGTGTATACATGTATTCTTCAAACATAAATGAGTTGAATCAGAAAACAAGCCATCTAATTCCACAATTAATTCAAGCTGATGTACAAACATACTTTTTTTTTTTTAAGTTTTAGCATATTGGGTTATTAGTAGCTAAGGTTATTAACCTTTTTTTTTTCACTTTTACATTCTTTTAGTTTATTGCATGTATTGTGGATAGTTGAACTTTAAAGACTGATAAACACCAATTGTATGGTAGTTTTTTCTGGTACTGCACTATAGGTAGGACTGGCTTAAAAACAGAAAATTCAGTTAAGGAAAATTGTTGGAGCCCTTTGTGCAATGTCTAATGTTTTCTAGTTATACCGTCATGAGTTTGGAAGATTTAAGTAAATCACAGTTACTAACTTTTATTTCTTTTATGCATATTTAGGTTTTGTAGGTCTGTTTAATCTGCTGCTCTTATGGCCAGGTTTCTTTTTACTTCATTATACTGGATTTGAGGACTTTGAGTTTCCTAATAAAGTAGTACTAATGTGCATTATCATTAATGGCCTTATTGGAACAGTTCTCTCAGAGTTCCTGTGGTTGTGGTATGTACTATTTATTACCCTATGATTTATTAATTATCAGTTCATGGACTTTTGGATAGCTGAAACATTTTTATTTCTTTTGTCTTCTAATAGTAATAGTCCCTCCTGTGCGCACCCCTCTACCTTTACAATTCAGTACAATAACTCCATTAGAGCAGAAACTTTTACTTTTTTTTTACTTACTCTATTGTAGAGAGTAGTAACTGGCATGTAGCAGGAGTTCATTAGATAATTGTTGAATAAAGAAATATGAATCATCTAAATATGTAAAAGTCTTGCAAGGTATAGTGTTAAGCAAATGAAAAGTATGATTATCTAATGGACATTTAATCTTGAAAGATGTGTGTCTCAGTCTATATATTTAGAATCTTTTTATTTTTAGAGACTTTGGAATGTCTCTTAGGTTCATAACTTTTTTGTTTTATTTATTTTCAGGACTCTTCATATGGGTGAACCAGATATGTAAATTCTATTAGGTTTGAGATGTTAATTTCTAGTTTCTCAGACTAATTAAATTGAGATGTTAGCATACTTTGAAATTGTCTTAACTTCAAATATATAGATATGAAGATAGCATTGTGTGTGGAGTTTAAGAAATGTTTCAGATGTAGGGTTTTATACTTACTGAGGTTTTTTTCCTATCTAATAGGAATTTAAAAAACATAAATTGAATTTAAACTCCTAAATAAATTTTATTGGCATATAATAACTTTTCCTTTGCTTTTAAAAAGTTTAAAAGTACTTAAAAATTGATTTAGTATAACATTGGATTTTTAGATAATTAAAGTTTTGAATATGGTCACATAGCAGCATATGACTGCAACTAAAATTCATGTGAAATCTTCCTTAATGGTCTTCCTATACCTCTCTTCCCTCACTAAGGATCTATGTTTTCATTATGTCCTCTATAATCTCACTTTTTCACATAGTACTTAAAGATTTACTTTCTATTGTAGTAATTTTTCCTACATACCATAAATTCCTTTCCTGATCTGAAACTTTGATATCAAAATCTATTGACTTACTCATTTTTCTTTCATTACATATGTTTTATTTGCTTAGTTTTAATGACTAAAAAGGGTTACATATTTTACTTTATATATATATAAATACATTGTATATGCTCTTGTTCTCTTGTCTGTCACTTCTTTTGTATGTCATTCTCTTGCCTCTCTCCATTCTTAGTCCTAAACACATACAATTGTTTACTGATAGTAATTTCCTTTCTTTTCCCAAAGAAGCCAACATACTTTTGATGCTCGTTCAAGTCCCTTAAAGTTCTGAGGATTTCTCAGTCTCACTTCTTGTGAAAGAAGGAGGCATAGACAGTAGGCATTCTCCCAATACCCTATCCCCCTCCATCTCCACCACGCCAAGTGCCATTGTCAGTCAGTAGTGGTTGGTGGTTGGCTCACATGCCCTTCAGATACTCTGGGAGATCATTGTCTATGTGAAAGAGTTTTTTTCTCTGCCACTGGTTCCTCAAAAGTGGTCTAGGCTGTTAAAGTAAGGAGCAAATCAGTGCCTCGGATTCTCACAGGGCCCTTATTCTCTCTCACCTTGGCTGGATTCAACTGAGTTGAATTCATAGAGTTTAACTCAGTCAATCATATATTTAGGTAGTTATGCATTTACTGTATTTTAACACAAGTTCACAATCCCTAGTTTTCTCTTTAAGTTAGGAAATTTCAAAGTGAATTTTTACATATTTGAAAATTAAACGAGAAGCATTTAGTTTGGTCCTTATTAAATTGCGCTCACAGTAAGTATGACTCTGCCACCTACAAATATCAAAATGTTTTTTCTATATTGAGGGATTTATTTTTAACAAAGATGCAGTGGAGTTTCAGTATGTTGAACAGAATTTACTATAGGCTTTGGAGGACTATAAAATATGAATTGTAAGATTTCTTTTATTGAGCCTTATTGAGTTTGCTCCCTTGGAAAATTGTATATTTTAAAATGTTACTATATTTTATCTCCTGGTTAAGCTTTTTTAAAATTAAACAAGTAATACCTATAAAGATATACAAAACATTTATAATAAAAATTTCCAGTTTCCACAGATTTCTGTTCATTTTTTTCAGTATATTGCTGCCAAAGCAAGTACCAGATTTCCGGTTCTTTTCCACAGACTTATTGCTGTTAGCTTCTAGGCCTTCTCTGAAATTTTCTGTACATAAAAAAATATCTATCAGTCTCATAGTTTTTATCCGAATTTGTTTCAGGTTTCACATACAAATGGAATCAGTATTGTTCTGTACTTTACTCTTTTTTTCACCAATTATCTTATAAATCTTTACATACAGCACTTAGACTAATTCATTTTTCAAAGCCTTTGTAGTGTTCTAATCCAGTATGTAACAATGAATAGAGCATGTGTTTAACCACTTCCTCAATGAAAGACATTTTAAGTTTTCTCTCTTTTGTTTTGTAAATAACATGGCATTGAACATTGTTTTATGTGTCTAGGCATACACACATAATCATTCTGTAGAACAAATGGGTGTACATGGTAAAAACTGAGTCACACGTGAACTTTTAGACTTTTGATAGAGAATTTTAAAATCACTTTCCACAATTGGGATACAATTTATATTCCCAACTATATGAATGTTTATTTTGGAATTGTTAAATTCTATGCTCAAAGTCATATATTTTAATCAAGGCTATGTTTATCTTTATCTGCGATAAGTTTTTCTTTTTTTTTTTTCCTTCCTTAAATTGAGGTGGCATTAGGATTCCACCCCCCCACCCCCCCCAAGTCAGGTATCATCTTTGTAGTACACCCACCACCAAAATCACCTTCCCACTGTTTTTAACCTTCTCTCAATCCCTTCCCACTCTTGATGCTTCAGTTCTGTAGTCAGCTTTTAAAGGTTGAATTGTAAACTTGTCTTTATCTGACCTTAGTTTCGTTACTCTATATTTCACATTTTAGTGATACCATAGGAGGGATTTTTCAAGATCTCAAGAAGGTATGCTTAAAGCATTTGAAAATATTTATGGTAACTCAGGAGTAAGTTAATCAGTAGTAAAACTAGCATATCCCTTAAATTCTATATAGTGTTATAATTCAGAACAACTATTAAACATATTTCTACATATTTTATGCATCTTAATTTTATTCTCATTGAAGAAACATTGCTTTATAACATGTTTCAGATGTCCTTCATTAAAAATCAACAGGCATAGGTCCTATATTACATTTACCCCTTAAAAGTCCTTTTCTGTCCTTCATTATAAAATAATCTCTTTTATCTCATAATCACTTTTCTGTCTACTTCCTATCTCATAGCCACCAAACTGGTCTTACAATCTAAAAGTTTACTTTTGTTTTATTTAGTTAAACATTTACCTGATTTCTCTATATACCACATATGAGTGAAGTCATAGTTATATATTTTTAAATCTTAAAATTAAAAATTTATATCAAATTAATCTTTGCATTGATGATTTCCCTTTGGGGGAATGCAAGGTTATTATATACTTAACTAAAATGATAAAACTTCAGCTTATATAATCAAGTGAAGAGTATGCTATACATTTTATGGTGCAATTTGAATTTTTTTGTTGTAAATTAAAGTGTACTTTTTACTCATTGTTACATTTAAAAATAATTAAGTGCACAGTTAAGTACTTATCCTTAACACCGTGTACCACTGGTATAGATGTTAAATTATAAGACTTAGTTCTCAGTCTCAGCAGTTCACAAAGTATGTCCCTGAAATTGATGACAAAAGGATTTAGCTAACTGCTAAATTGGAAAAAGTTGGTAAAAGGCAAACAGACTTTTAATATTTAGACTCTTTATGCTTGTACTTTGTATTATAAGCCCCTAAGAACATATGCTGCATTAAAGAAAAAGTATTTGGCTCCTGCACCCCTTTATTTCCCCCACAGAACAGCTTATGAATAGTGGGAACTACCAGTACTTGAGTTCTCTGTACTGATCAGTAAGAACTGTTTAGCGTCTATTGAATATTTCAAGTGACGCTTTATCAAAAGATAGACTTTTTTAATTGCAGGCAACATTATTGTGTTATACTGAGCTAAAATTTGCTTATTTATAATTTTGTGGATTATAAGAATTAAATGCAGATTAATATTTTGAAATTTGATAACCAGCATTAGTAATAGATAACTTTGATTACAGTTAAGGTTAAAAAAAAAAAAAGAGCTAAGATTTTTGTAGGATGACTGCAGGAAAAGTGGGAAACAAGGCAATGTTCTGAAATAATCAGTTCTTTTTAATGCTAAGTCAAACTAAAAAAGTGACACATATCTAAAGACTTCTCGTTTTCATTAGGGTGAGATATTGCTTTGGTGACAGACATGATGGTTTATCCCTTTCTTGAATGCTATGTTGTGAATTATTCTGTATTTTTAATAATTATTTCTTTTGTTAGGTAAATATCATTATTACTAAATCATTAAAAATTCTTTTTAAAGGTTTCTAAAAAGAGTTAACAAGCTGTACACACTAAGGTATATAGTATATATAAGCAGATCTTGAAAAACAAAATATTTTGAAAGTTTTATTCTTAGATATTTGGATTTTTAGTATTTGAATATAAACTTTAAAAATCATCTTAGAGATTATCATTTACTATGTCTCAGTACATCTTAAGCTTTTGTTTTTGCCCATGCTCTGTCACTCCTGTATTATAGTACATCTTAAGCTTTTATTTTTGCCCTTGCTGTCACTTCTGTATTATAGTAATCATTGATCATTATATTTCTTTAATTCTTTTTTTTAAATATGGAAATACATATATATTGTCTTGTTTTCCTTCTTAGGGGCTGCTTTCTTACCTCATCATTGATTGGCACACTTGCATTAAGCCTTACAATACCTCTGTCCATAATAGCAGACATGTGTATGCAAAAGGTAAGGCATACTATTTGTTAGATATTGTAGGTATATTATTATACAAAACTAATAAAGGTTAAGGACTGTGACTTATTATAAAATCTCTTATAAAATTATAAGTGCTTAATTGTGAACAGCAACACTTGATACCTTCTCTCCCAATGTGCTTTACTACAAAGGATATAAAAAGTATCAAGGAAATGGGTACTTTCCTTTTAATTTCTAAATTAAGGGCAGTATTTGTATATGTAGTTCATCAGTCTTGGAGCTGATTATGTTCCATATGCTTTTTGTAAGTGAGTAGTATAGAAGAGGGAATATATTTTATATCAGTTGTAGCAATTTTCTGAGCTAATCTTCAAATACTGCTATAGATAGATATGTGCAGCACAGGAGCAGTGTTTCTCAGCCAATACTCATTTCTACCCAGATACTGCAGAGCAGGTGTTCCATTCCTTCTGTGAAGTCCTGATCTGGATATAGGGATTCTTGTGGTTAATACTGTCAATGACGACATTGCAGAAGAGAAAATCTGGAGTGTCCTTCCCAGGATGGGAAGCGTTTCTTTAGTGCTGCTAGAGATAAAAGCAAGAAAAGAGATGTACCATTCTCTAAGACTATGAAGGTACTGTAGCAATTATCACCCAGTTCAATATTTTTAAGCTTTTAATTTCAAGTATTAAATAACAAAATAGCATGTTGGTTAGTATAAGGCGAAGAGAACTATCTCAAAATAAAAGCCTTGTAATACATAGAAGTTATAATTAGATATTAAAAAGTGTTTTCTTTAGATTTTTGTGCAGTTTTATAAGATCAAGACAAAATAATGTCAGTATCTTCTTTACATAATAATTGTGTTCTGATATTTAACTTTGTTTCATGATTCAGTTAATTCTTATTTGTCGTGGTTTAAAAAAAAAGGAGATTTCCCCCTTGATTGAGAAATAATGATCTTCTATGCCACCTGTTTTCAAAGAATGTGAATATTAAAAAATATAACACTGAAGCCATACATCAGATTTTTTTTCATAGCTGTAAATAATGCCTAGGTTGTTCTACATCTCAGGAAATTTTTTTTTTAATTTTTAATATTATTTATTTTGTTCTTTGGATCACAACCTCTGTAAATGGTTTTTGGGATACCTCCCCCTCCTTCCTCCCTCTGGTGCCCCTTCCATTCACTCAAACCCCACTCTTTATTGTTTACTAGTTGTGCCAAGTCCATTAGTCTCTTTCTTTCCTGTGGCAGTGTCCTTTTACTGGGGGAGGGACTGTGTTGTTGGAACCAGGTGAACCTTGCTGCTAGGTTTTCAGTCTTCAGCTTACGTTTGGCAGCTAGTCTGTGTTCATTTGTGATCTGTCCATGTTTTCTTGCTGCAGTCTGTGTTCTCCCATCCCATCTCCGCTGATTTGCTGCTTTAGCTTATGGCTCTGCTGTCGGATTTAGGGGGTCTTGCCCTCAGCCCTTGTACACTGTTTTTGGGACTCTAGACTAATCTAGTCCCTGTGGAAAACAGAGTGAACATTCCTCGGATTATTAAAAATAGATCTGCTGTATGTATGCTGTATGACCCAACAATTCCATTCCTATGTTTCTTCCCAGAGAGTGAAAATCACTGATTTGAATGGATAAAAGCATTTCTGTGTTCATTGTAGCACTGTTTAAAAAAAAAAAAAACATGTTAAGTGCCTGATGACAGAAGCAGATTCAGAATATATGGATATGCTTGGTGGAATACTACTTAAAAAACAATGAACTCTTGCCATTTAGGACAGCATAGTGGAACTGGAAAGAATTATGTTAAGTAAAATCCAGAGAAAAACAAAAACCAGATGATTTCTCTCATATGTGGCATGTAGAGAATGAAAACAAAGGATCTGATAAAACTAAGGCAAACCAACTGTAGATCTGATTGCAGAATTGAGATGGTGGTGGGGGGGGGTCAAAGATAAAATGGGAGTTGGAACAAAGAAATGGGCAGTGATCTAAGGTAAAGAACTATAGGTGCTTTGGTGTTGAAGGTGGTGTGATAATAAGATACATCTGAGAGGTGTGAACCTATTACCCTAAGTCATATGCAGTGTCATAAATCAGCGTACTATCTATGTTTTTTTTAAAAAAAGTCATGGTTCTGTTTGTAAATCAAATTAGAAGTGTTTTATTAAGTGTCAACACATAACTACATTTTTAAAGTGAATTTTGCCTTTGAAATTTTACTGTGTTTTACCAAGTTTTTATTCAGTTATGGTGTATTTTTTACTTGACTATTTGTGAAGTCATTCTGTCAACAGTAGCAACACTTTTAAATCAGTCGCGGGTTTTTCATACATTTTCTATAAGGTATTTAAGTGCATCATATCTTTTCTATGGTAATGAATATCTGGCAAGTATTCCAAAAATGTATTGATGCCAATAATTTGATAACAATGTGAAAGTTTTTTTAGTTTTTCTTACTGAGTGTTATTTGCCGGTGTTCTTAGAGTGATTCAGCCCGTGCATGTATCATATCGGCAGGCTGTGCATGTTAGAAATTGTCAGTGACTATTGTGTTAAATATTGGAGTCCCTCATACAAAAAGATACTTAGAGAATCCCTTCACTCTGACTAATGGTGCTATGAAATGGAATAGTACAGGTTTCCCACTAGAGGGAGTCTTGCCTACTATTCTGAAAATTGCTTTTTAAAATGCTTAAAGAGGGCAAGTGCAGTTTTTCTTTGCTATTTTAAACATGAATTGCTGTTTTCATCACTATGAAAGCAAACCATCCCTAATGTTGCTGCTGAGTCTTTGTGGTTGATCAATGCAGGTTTTTTTTTTCCTTTTTGACCATTGTTCTTGATCCTTAGTTGAAATCTAGGTGGAGGTAAGCTAGAAAAGAACGATTTTCTTCAGTAACTTTATAGCAACTAATTTTTTATTTTTTTGAGAACCCTGAGAAAATGATGTATTGGAGCTTAAGACTTGGACTTCTGAGGGCTCTTCACTGCTGAGGTTGTTTCCTTCTTGTCTTTCTGACAAGAAACTTTCTTGGTAAAAGTTTTTTTTTTTTTCTTCTGTTTTTGATATCATTTAATGCTTTGGAGTCACTCTTCGGACTTACTAACATATTTAAGACACCTCAGCCAATGAAATTATCAGAATATATTCTCAGATTTTAGTACTGTATCTCCTTAAGTTCATTTTGTCAGCATAAAATAACTATTTTATTTATCTTTTTGCTTGTTTGTGTTTGTTTATTCATTTCACTTTGTCAGCCCCTATTTGTTTATTCATTTCACGTTGTCAGCCCCTATTTGTTGTCTTTAATTTTATTTAGTCAGTATTTCTATAAGAATTTTTTCATTTGCTACTAGGAAGCTAATGTTAAAAGTCAGGATTAGAATTTGTTACAATCTGTTGATAAAAGATTTGAGACAGTTGCTATCTTAAGACAACTAAGAATTCACATCACAACTACAGCTTAACATAGTTTGTAATAATCTAAGTTTTTGAAGATGACTTCAGAAACTGGAGAGAATTCAATTTGAAAATAGGAAGTAATCAGTAAAGAAGAAATTCATAGCACAATATTTTAAGACAGAAGCTTAAAAGTTTCATAATTCTGCTCTTGAATGTACTATACGTAATAAATTAAATATATCTGCTAACCTTCCTATAGGCTATTTTCCAAGTTAGAAGTATTTTTGCTGGTAATTTAAGCAAGTAGAATTGTACCTTGAAATCCTTGATCTTCATCCTTAATAATAATATAATGGATTATCAATGCTTAGTATTACCATCTTAGTCTTTTAACTTATTCCTACAAGTTTTCATAAATGGAAAACTGGTAAAAGTAAAAATTAAAAATGATTATAAGAGTTTTCTATTTTTTAATTTTAGGTGCAGTTTTCCTGGTTATTTTTTGCAGGAGCTATCCCTGTATTTTTTTCCTTTTTTATTGCTACTCTTCTGTGTCATTATAATAATTGGGATCCTGTAATGGTGGGGATCAGAAGAATTTTTGCCTTTATATGCAGAAAACATAGGATTCAGAGGTACGTATAGTTCCAATGTAAACTTTTAATTTTCACGGACTTATCTGGGAGTTATATCATGCTGACCTAGATTTAGTTTTTGTGAAGAATTGTTGAAAGATTATAATTTATATAATGTACTATTTCAGATAAAACTAGAATACTTTGCTGAGTTACTCTGAGCGATGGAATGGTTTCTTCACAATTAATATTTAAAATTTTTTCATACCTTATTAAAACCAAAGTGCTTATTACTCTTTTGCTGTAATTAGTTTTAAAATAGAAAATTTGTGTTGATTTGAACAAAGTTCATAAAAAATATAATATTGCATCAGATTTTAAGATTTCTTCCTTCATTTTTAAGAGAGAAAGCTTTTTCTATTCTACTATTTGAAATACTTGATACTTGTTAGGAATTCTTGTCCCGGTATTTCATCAGACCTCATAGTTTCCCCTCGTCTAATAGATCATTTTTAGGGGTTCCTTTTAGCACTAAGCCCTTTCTTAACTGTACTCTCTTTTTTAAGGGTTTCAGAAGACAGTGAACAGTGTGAGAGTCTTATTCCTATGCATGGTGTTTCTCAGGAGGATGGTCCTAGTTAGCTGTTGTTTGTAACCCAGGTTAGTATTTTAGTGGCATTAGTGCTGACTAAGGCTCTTTCTAGTATAATGTTTATATACAAAATTGATTTTCCATAATTAGCTCTTTGAGAGTAAATGCAGTTTAAAAGCTAAAGAAATCAAACTGGTTTCCACTTTCACCTTCTATGTTTGCAATTCTGTGACTCTGTGCACGAGAAAAACTTCTCTGTACCTCAGTATTCATATTTGTGAAATAAAGTTTCAGTAGAACTTCCATCATAAGAGTATTTGAAGTATGTTACTTGATAATTTTAAAGTATGTGCAGTAGTACCTCACTCAAATTAAGTGATCTCAAGCTTAGTGTAATATTTTATTTAATGTCTTATCTTAGAGATATGTTTTTTTCCTCTGTGCATATGTGCAAGAAGCATACTTTGATGTATGTATCCAGTCTTTTTTCTCTGTGCATAATTGGAAATGCTTTATATATCCTAACTCACTGACTGCGTTTTCACCTAACAATGTTTCAGAAACATCTCCCCACTTTTTCAAGTTATAGGAAATATTATCTTGTATATTCCTTACATGACAGAGGAGTACCTGACATTTTATGTTTTACTGAGTGAATGCATGAAATACATTCCTATATGTCTTTGGTGGGTGCAAAATTGATTATGTATTTTAGAATGAGAGATCTCTGTAAATTACTGAAATTCTGAGATTCTTGTGCAGTAACTTTTGGCAATTTATATTGAAATATTTCTTGATTGCTATTGAATTTCCCACTTCACCCAGAACATGAAGCAACTCCTCTCAGCAGCTGCATTCACTTTGAGCTTGAGGCTTGAATTTCTTTATCTTTGTGGTAACTTTACCTCTAGTCTAAAGGGGAATTGTTTTGGTTTTATGTTTTTGTTTTGTTGTTGTTTCCTAACATCTGCTGTTACAGTGGTCTTCAATCCAACATAGTTCAAAGAGTTCCATCAGACTTCTTACTAGCTTCTGCCCTGCGCTGCTTATCCTGCTTTAATTCTTTTCCCAATACTGGGAGTCACTTTAAACTCTATAGTCAATTCTTGTATTATTTTTTTCTCTCTCCATGCACTGTGCTTACATGTCTGTTCTTGATTTCTCAGTATAGATATCTTCAGTTGATTTGAATACAACTACTTTGGTCGATGAGGAAATTGCCAAATTTTTCACTTCTCTGTTTCCAGCCCGCTTGCCTACTTTTGCACTGTGTATAATTCCTGCTTTCTTTTTTGCCCCAGTATAGTTATTGCATAGTTACAGATAGATCTATAGTCAATGTTTACATTGTTTTGACTGTGTAAATATTACTTTAATCAGCATCATATTTCTATAGTCTACAGACCCTCTATTAGCACTTTTTAGAACCTAAACCACAGATATTTTCCTGGCACAGAGGAAAGGTATTTGATCAGCTGTAAAATACTCAATTGTTTCTATAAACTTTGCATCATCTCCCTGTTTTTAATTTCTTAACCTCTCCTTACAAAGATAACTAGTTATATTTCTCCATTGCTAAGTAAGGATTAGCTGCTGTTTTCTTGGCTCTGCTCTTAGTGCTTCATGTGATTCATTCCTTAAAAAAAAAAAAATTCCCTCCTTTTTTTTTTCAGTGAGGTTTTCAGAGCAGAGGTGCACTAAATAAATTTATTTGCTATCATTAAATTTTAAAAAGACACATGGTTATCCTGAAAGATTTTTTTAATGCTATACTTTATGCATTTTCTTCCTACCATGTTTTGTGTTATTTCTGTATTCACACTTATACCCACCACAATCCAGCTGAGATTTCAATAATTTAGGGAGAACTAAATAAAGTAGCTAGAGTGACAATGACAAAAAGGATGACATGTACTATAGTGAAAGTGAGACCAATTGGGAGTGTTTATCTCCACCGGGATAATAGTGGGATATGCTATATTATACAATCTTGCAAGTGTGCTAAATGTTAGTATTTGATATTGCTATAAAATTCACTTTTAGGAGTTCTTGGTACTCACAGGTTCCAGTATCCTGTTAGTCAGTATATATACTGAATTTGATACAGTATCAGTGCTAAGATAGTTTGCTTCTTGTAATCTAATGATGATTTTGTGTGTGTTTTCTTTTTAATTTTAGTTTGGAAATGGAACAATACACAGCGAAGAGACAATCTCTGGCAAGTTTTCGTAGAAAAATGTTTCAGTGCCTAGTCTGAAAATAACAGTTTCAGTTCTTTGGAACTCTAAAATATATTTTCTTCATGTCTGTTTTCTTCATTTTCATAATGAAGAACTGTTATGTAGTTGTGTACATATCACTACAATTATAGAAAGTTTCAGTCCACGGTATATGTAAAGGACCAACCTGCCTTACACATCTCAAGGAATTCAACTGATGAAATGATTTGAATTAATCAAGGAATAAATCCTAATGTTTGGAGACTGTTTTCACATATTATTTGTTAAATGTTGGACTATATTATGAAAATGTTTTTAAGAAATCATTTAAGTATATAGATCCATGTTTCTTACAGATAGAATGCTATAATATGATGCCTATAATAGGTACAGGTTATGTTTTTGAGTTTTGTAGAATATTGCAAATTAACACCAAAAATGTTTAATTTATGTAACAAATATGTTCATGCAAATTTAGTGGAACTTTACAAATAGCATTTTGAGAAAAGATCTGATTCATTTACACTACATATACTGTATTATCCTTTCATAGCATTAGGTGCCTTGTATTTAAAATCTGTGACAAACCATGACAAATTGTTAAGGGGAAGTATTGTTAAATGAAGAATTATGTATTTCTAAAAGCTGTATTGCTATAAATTTAATTGATAAGAAGCTCTGCTTAATTTAGAGTTTTGAACAAATATTCTCTCTTCAATTAAGAAATTTTCATAATGGAATGATTTTAATTGAAGTGATAAAGAGGATTATTAAAATAAAATGTTTATATATGTGTATTTGTATTATTGACCTGTTAATTGGTTTCTAATTTTTTCTGTATGTAAATGTGGCAAATTATCTAGAACTGAATGCCTCTTCTTTAAATAGTTCTAGTTTTTCCAAATAAATATTTAATGGCTAAATTACCAAAGAAGGCAAGAATTTACTTTAAAAATTAAAATTGACTTTTTCTTCTACCAAGCTTAAATTATTGAATATTCCTAATTACAACCCTTTCACTTAGGGTTTCTTTTTTATTAAAAGGGCATTTTATTATACATTTTACATCTAGTAGTAAAAAACATCTTTTGTTATGAATCTTTTAAAACAAAAGAGCTTCACTGAGACAATGATCACAATGCAGAAACTTTTGATCCCTATATTAAAAACTTGTTCTAAGGAACCAAAATAAAACCAATATTTTTGAAACTTAAAAAAACTTAGATCATATATATATTTTTACAATGTAGGGACTCTTGGACTCCACTTTAGATATTAGTGGATCAACAGATGTCTCAGGATTCATCCAGATTTTTAATTACTGGGAACTCATCTTCAAGTCTTGTAAGGGTAATTTATTTCTCTTCAAGTTTTATAACTTAACTTGAAGAGTTTTATTATTAAATTTTCTTTACAGTGCTTAGCTTCAGTTTGTCCTATTCCCATTCTTAAAATTGCTTTGGTGTTAGCATGAGTCTGAAATTGAGCCATCTTGTTAATTCTGTGAACTTTTATATATTATTTAAAAAGATTATTTATATTAAATTAAAGAAAAACAACCAGACAGCTGTCCTATTTGTGCCACAGTAATTCCTGTTAAGCTAAAAATAATACTGGTTTTTATACTGGTTTTATCTTGACACAGGATAAAAGACATATGAAGAATATAGACCTCTGAGAATTTTTCTCTTAAAAAGAACTTTTTAAAAAACTTTTTTATTTTGTAATTTTCATATAATATTGGTCATGTTTGCATGGTTGTATTGTACCCCTTACTCTCCACCCCACTCTCTTTTTACTCCTTCCCTCCTCTGGTCACTCCAACCCCCCTTCTCTGCAAGCTGTTGATCTGTGTTGGGCTGCTGGTCTTTTCTTTTTCTTGAACTATGTCCATTTTTCCTGGGTGCAGACTTTCACCCCTGAAACAACAACAGATGAGGCTGCTCAGATCTCCAGGATAGCTGAGGCAGATAGTTAGGCTGAACACGTTGGGAACTTATCATGGGGCAGATATGTGGTGAGTTTCTCCAGGATCCTTTCTGGTGTCTATTAATTGTTGCTGGTTCTGTGCCATGTAGTTTTGTTGTCTGGATTAGGAAATTTAATCCCAGCCAATGGTGGTGAGGGAGATGTTTGCTGCTGGGGCAGACTTCCTCAGGTAATTGGTTGTTGAGCTCCTCTCTGCTTTCCTGTTAACATTTCTGCCAAGGGGTCACAGCCATTCCTGCTGACTTTTTTTCCAGTTGATTTGTAAAGGAGGGAGCTTCTTTCACATTGCATGTTACCAAGCACCTGGGTTTGATTCCCCAGTTCCATAGATAAGGAATGAGGGTAGAAATCTGTGACAGGTCACCTCAATCAGTGGTTTGACCTTACTGTCTCAGTGGTTCCCAAGTGTTTGTCCCACCCAGGTGGTGAGTATATCCAGGGCCATTATTATTTCCTTTCCTCTACGTTATATCTGCAGATGGAGAGAATGGATTTTTCATTAATGAGGTTGGAGTAAACCAGAGGGGGTATTCCCCCAGGCCCTGGCAGAGGTGCTTATCCCCCACCCCCTGCCCACGTGGAGGCAGAGGCCAGCTTCCCCAGCCTGAGATTCCTGGACCTGGAGTCTCTGAGACCCTGAGGTCCTGGTGGCATAGAACTCACCCTTGCCCCCTGTCCCCCTACCCCCCCAGCAGCCTGGGGGTGGGGTGAGCGGGAGCTCCTCTCTAAGGGTCCCATAGTTCCAAAGGCCCTCAGCTCTCACCTCCCACTGACAAGGCTCTACCTGGAAGGTAGAACCTACTAATCCCTTCTCCCAGCTCAAGCCCTTGGGAGCCTGCCCTCAACCCTGGACACTGAAAGGATGGAGGCCAGGGTCCCCAGTCCTGAGGCCCCTAGACCCTGAAGTCCTCAGAGTCCAGTGGTACAGGATTTACCCTATCTCCTGCTGGGGGGCTTCCCGGAGGGCCAGGCCTTCCCAGGGGGCCTTAGCCCCTGCTTCCAACCTGGCTTGGACCAGGGCCAGGTCTAGAAGGTGGGGCCTACAAATCCCCTCTCCCAGCTCTGATCTTAAAAAGAAATTAATGAAGTAACATTTCATTTACTCAAATTTCATTTAAAATTTCTGACCTAGACTCTTCTAATTTTCCTTTTATGCTGTTTGACAGTTTAACATCTTTTGCAGTTTTCTGGGTAAAATAGTTGAAACAGTGGCAGTGAAATCCAAATTTTAAAATTATTCTATAAATGTGGTAGGAAAAGAGGTTAAACTTAGAATTTTTTTGTTTGTTCATGTGCTTTGTTCACACTGACATACAGATCATGTGTTGTCACTCAGGATTCTCCAACTAGAAGCCTTAGCATATGAGATAGTTCTAGAATAGGACTTCTTCCACAGGACTGCTGGTTGTTTAAACTCTTAAAGCATCTTTGATTTAGCTAGCAGGAAGTATGAATTACTGCTACTTTGCTCAAACACTGTTATCTTTTCCATCAGACTTTATTTATCTGAGTAACTTTTGTATTTGAATACTGTCAGAACCACCTTCTTCCACCCTTCTAATTAAGGAGTTATCTTCTTAGCAAATAAAGTTGTGGATTACTTTCATTTTGTGGTTACCCAAATATCTAGGTGTCAAGGTCCTAAGATCATAGTAGCCTCATTACAGACCTTTGCAAATGTTCATGTAACTGCTCATGTCCTTCCAGCTAATGTCCTTCCTCTGTTAGATGAGTTTTGGCCTATGACTGTATTTTTCTGAATTTAAAGACAAAAATAGGGATTTATAATACCTTGATTCTACTCTTCTTTCCAGACATAATTTAAATCCCATTGTTGTCTACTTGTTTAAAATTATGACCTAGATTGAAGGAAGTTTGCTATTTTGTTAGAAAAACCTTCTGTCAGAAGAATATCAGTCTTTATTAAAACAACTGAAAATTGAGGCATCCCTAAATGTGCTTAAATGAATGCTTTTTGGAGCTTATAAAAGTCATTAGGTGTATGTAATGCACTTATAACTGTCTTATTTAAATAAGTTTTTTTTTTAAAGTAGGTATTTTGGCTTCTCTTACTTTAAACTGATTTTCTCCTTTAGCAGCTGGTGAATAAAGTTCACTGCTTTTAGAGATGTGAGCTCACAGGGTTAAATGTGAGTCGTCTCAAAAGGTATACAGCCTGTTTTAGGAAGAATGCTAATGCCCACTTCACAATCAATCATGCAGAACCAATTTGAGGTTACAGAGTATGACTCCTCTGAAAGCCAAGCTTTTTCATAAGACTATGGTAGGTTCTGTGGCACTAATCCTCAGTGAGCTGGTCTAAGGAAATGAAATAGCCTCAGAATAGGATGAAGTTGGAATTAACTAGAAAATATTTTTCCCATAATTATATTTGCAGATAAATGAAAGATTATTTTAAGTGATTTAATATAACCCTGCTTCTTTTCTACTTCCATTTTAAAAGTCTCCATTACTAAATCATGTTTCCAGAAGAATTTACAGAAACAGCAGATGAATATTATTTCATCTGTGGTTTTCACTTACATAGTTAAGCTGTTGTGTGATTTCTTTTTTAAAGTGATGGTATGGCATTTATAAGATTTTCACTAGATAGAATTTAGAATCCTGTTTAAGTGTTTGTCATGTGCCCAAATTTGATTTTGATAAATTGAGGTGTGTTTTTTACATAGACTGGTAATTTTTAGCATCCACACTTACTTTATTTAGTGGTATTGAAAGTGGGCAACCAAAATAAGGCTTTTCAACTTTGACTTTAACACATACAGGCCTTGGGGGGTGGTGGTGGTGGTGGTGGTAAATCCCTGGGATTACAATGTTGTGAAATTTATATAAAAATAAATTAAAAATTTTAAAAAAAACAAAGCAAAACAAACAAACAAAAAAACCACATACAGGCATGCTTCCTTCTACGAAGCAGGCTACTAGCAGTTCCTTAGCAATTACCTTTAACTTTAACTGGATACACCTAAGTCTGCTTCTTCCTAGGAAGCAGGCCACAAACTGTTCATTAGCATTTCATTGTACCTGCCTACTATTGATATGCAAACATCAGCTACCAGCTTCTCTCTGCTTTCTTTCCCTCTTTCAGACCTAAAAAGAAAAAAACTTAAAAAATAGTTTAAACTCTTGTTGGTTCTTTCCACCATCCTCAGCCTTCTCAACCAAAATACCAAACCAATGCAAGACTATTAGTGCAGACTAACTAATTTATTTCTAACAAAGTGATTTTCTAATTACTGTAGAAGAAACATATAAGTAAAACTCTGATTAACATTGTCTAAAACCTTTCTCAGCATTGTCCAAAGTCCTTTCCCCAGAATGCCTTAAAATGCTCAATCTCTCAGTCCTGATCATCTCACCAATGTCCAGTCAGAGTTCATCTCCAGATGCTTGAAGACATGTTCCTTTGGCTGCTCCCTTGGCTTGCTCCTCCTTGTCTTCCACGCTGTGTTCTCCTTGTCTTCCAGGTAGCAGGAACTAACTCCATGGTGCCGGACCAGCAAAGTTGACTTTCTTTTCAGGCCTGACTTTTGCACGGCCTCTTCAGACACAAGTTAAACTCACAAAATAAACTCCAATACGGAGTTCAAATCTGCAAACTTCTTAACCGCCTTTAGTGCACATGTGACTAGACCAGGTCAGCCAAGGGCTGCAGGCCTCCGGTGGCCAAGCTCACATGGTTCACATCTCCATCTTACAAAATGGCCGAAACCAAATCACTCTTCTCCATGAATCTCGCTATCTGACCTCTATATTGCATCAGATCCCCTCTCTTTGTTTCCACACCCTTTATATACTCTGATTTCCCACCTTCCAGGAACCACACCTGGACCATTACTTCTTCCTCACTCCTGCATCTCCCTGAAGGGAAATTCCAGCTAAGGTCATTCTCACATTTTAACATACCTATCCTTGAAATCTTCAATCTTAAACAGGAGACAATGGGGGTGGGGGGTAGCACACCCTATCAGTATTAACGATTTCTCTGTACAGAATTTAATAATGTAGTGTTTCATACTTTGAACAATGAATACACAGAAAATTTCCCTTTGATGTTTAAGAACATTTTTTTGTTGTTGGGGACAGGAAAGTTTATTTTAATTAGAAGTAAATAATGATCTTGATAATGTGAAACTTTTGTTATCTGAAATAAAAAATACGTAATAATTGAATATTAATTTCAGCCATAACTCATTAAACTCAATTCCATTTTGATCTAACTCATTTCCATTTTGATCTAAAATAATGTTTATATATCTTTAAATCTAAGCATCACTTTAATATTGCATTTAAAAGCATTGCTTTTATTAAAATTTAAATGCAAAATGCACTTATTAGTATTCCAATAATGAAACCATTAACATATTTAAAGAAATAGTGTATATGAAAAGTAACTAGTGTTCCCTAGTTTAGGCATATTTGCCAAAATACTGTTTTGAAATGGCAGCTTATTCAATGAGAACATTTTGTTTTTCATAATGTGAAATGTTACTTTATTTTTGTGTTGTGGGTTTGGGACAGAAAAGCATGCAGATAAAAACATTTCCTTCGTGATGTTTTTAACTTGGAAAGGTAAAACTTCCAGACGATACTTAAGAGAGCACTTCATGAAATTTAAGTTACGTGTGACTTCTTTCTTAAGACCCATTAACTTTAATTTAGATCCTTGTACACTAAGTATTCAGTATTTTTCTACTTGGTTTTCCTATACCTAGTTTCGGCTATAGCAAGTAGTAATAAAGTTAGTCGTGTTAACGCTAGTGTTCACTAATTTCAGGGGTTCCTTTCAAGGCTGGTGAAAGATTTCTCTTATAAAGATCTTATTTTTTACATGAGGCAGAGTAAACAATTCTTTAGAATCTTACCACCTACATTTGCTTAATTAGAATAGTTTTCACATTTTATTTCTTGTGATAGCTGTGTAATATCCAAGACAAAAGTTTGTTGAAGACTACCTTTGTGTTAATTATTCTAATGTAAAGTAAGCTTTTATTTGACCTTTGTTAGTGTGAAATTGTAGAATTTTAATGAATATGCTCTAAGTTTCAGGGAGTAGCATGCTATAGCAATGGCTCCCAAACTTGAGCATACACCAGCATCACCTGGAAGACTGTTAAAAACAGATTACTGAGACCCCCTCAGAGTTTAAGATTAGGTAAGTCTGGGAAAGGCCCCATGGGTTTGCATTTTTAATATTTCCAGATAATGTTCCTACTGCTTGTCCCAGGACCACACCTTGTGAACCATTACTTCTGGTGAGAGAACACTAACTTTCAGGTTAGATTTCCCTTTTGCCCATTAATGATTTTATTTGGAATGTGGAGAGAAGCACTTAATTCAGGTAGTCATTCATGGTTTTGCTTTGTTTTGCTTTCTACTTGTTAAGTGGGATGTAATATCACCTGAGAAAAGAACCCAGCTTCATGTGCCTAGGTCCGTGATGAATGCTCAATTCCCTAGATCGGCCATCCCTTTATTACTCACACCTGAAAAGTGAAGAGCTATCCTTTAAAGTTACTCTCAGCTGTCAAATTTTGTGATTCTAAAAGTTCTTCAGTCTAAGAGATAATGCCATATATTATTGGTGTGTTTGGTGCATTCTAGAGAAAGTAGTAAAAACAGTGATATGATATAGACCATAGCTGCATATTAGACGTCTGTTAGGGATTACCATCAAGATTCTAAATTTTCCAGTCAGCTACTGGATGGGGAAAGGGGTGGGATGATCAGAGGTAAGCAGATGGCATTGGAAATTTCTGAACTCACCTCCCTTTCTGGACACATCACATATGCACCAAAATATGATATGATTCCTTCAAAAAATAACTGACTGCTAGCTGAACAGATTTTTTACAATATAGAACAAAATGTTCACATCTGGACAGGAGAGGCAGACATCTTGTCAGTAACCTCACTTGCACTTCTCTGGATAACCCCCTAATCCTTGGGACCTGCACCAGAGAGATGAGCCCCTAAAATGTCTGGTTTTTGAATAACAATGAATCATATGTTCAAGGAAGCCAAGGTACTTTATGAAACAAGTTTTTTTGTATTTATAAAACATCATTGAAGAAATTACAATATTCAAGCACGAATTGATTGCCTGGCAGTTTTATAAAGGTTGAGTATGTCAAATAAATGGACTAACTTTTCTAATTGACCTTATTGGAGTTTATTATTAGCACTGACTCATATAGTGCACATTTAAAATGACTTTTCATTATCTAATTTTCAGAAAGCATTAAACAAGCTAAACATTCAAGCTAAGATTGTGAACATATGATTTAATGTAGCATTTGTGAGTTATTTTATAAAAGTCACAAGTACATTCACTATTATGAACTTATGATCCTAAAAATAGGGAGTGCTGAAAGTGTCAGTCTAAAATACCATTAAATTTTCTTTCAGTTCTGTCTTGTTAAACTGGTCATAACCTTTCCCCATCTTAGATGTGCAATAGTATAAATATGGAGATGAGTATATACAATAAAAAGTATATGTATAACTAATTGACTAGGGTTTAGAGCTATATATTGAACTTGAATAAAAGCAATAGCATCCATCCAGTATGGTCTCCTTAAACTACTGACTGTTGGGTGACTGCAAAAAATACACACGGCCATGATGAAGGACTTGCCTGCATTTGAAAAATCTATTTGAAAAATCTATTTAAAAATTTTGAACAGAAAAAGGCTAGGAAGAAAGTGATAAGCACTGGACGTGCTAATTCTTTATCATTGTAACGAGATATTTGCAAAAAAGTGAGGGCAAAAAAATCAAATACTGCATACAATAATGTAGGGGAAAGTTCAATTTGTAATCCAAAGTGGATCTTAGAAATTAGGATGATAGTTCATGGGTGATGTGGTTGAAGAACTATATACAACAATATAAAGAAAATATATATGTGAACAATAAAAAAATAGATCTTGTTATTCTAATTAGTGTTAGAGGTTTGACAGTAATACTTGTGTGGAACCAGGTATATCTGTATAGGTATCGTTTACATTTTACATTTGTTCTGGTAAGTCTTTGGTTAAGGTTTGTTTTGTACTCAAGATACTTCCCTTAAAAAAATTTTTACATTAATCTCTTGACTAATGAATTAAAGCTGAAGTTATGAGGTGTCAGCATATTGTAACTTGTATTTTTATGGAAGACAAGAGTTCATCATTCTTACTAAATTGCAGTATTTTAACTACCTAGTAAGTCTGTATTGAGTAACCAGTAGCTATGGGCAAATACTCTTTCAAATGTAAAAGTTAGTATAGAAATATTTTTACATAAAAGTCAGTTTAATGACTAAAGACTAGAGATAATGAAAGTGTATTTTGGCAAGATAAACTGTTTATGATATTATGTGAGCAGTCTTTTAGGTATACTTTGCTAGGTGTAGATTATGCAGATTTTTGCCTCATATTTGCTACAAAATTTGATGCTTTTCTGTTTAATAAAATGAATATTTTCAAATCCTGGAGTATTTAAAATCTAAGCACAATTTTAAAATTCCAGTTACTAATACTGTTATAGTTTGGAGTGAAAATTACCCCAGTTTGTGGGCAATTTGAAAATTTATACATATACTGTGTGATTTGTGAAAGATTATTTTATACTGAATAACCTAATGTAAAATATGCATGATTTATCCTAATGCATTGTGTAAAGTCATTTATATATTTTACTTATAGTATGTATGTTCTTTTTCAGTAAAAACACATTAAAAAGTTCACACACCCTTCTGCAAGCAGCATTTGCTTTCGAAGGCTTCCTTTTATTAAGACATTACCACTCAGTTATTATTGTGCCTCAGGCTCTTAAGATGTACCTCAGATGTTTGATAAAGTAGATCTTCCTGTGGACCAACATGGTTGAGCTTTGAGAAACCAGTACCTTAAACACCATGAGGGAGTAACAGCTCATGCATATGAAGGACTAAGGCCAATCTAAAAGGTGAAATTTTCAAATAATCAAATTACTCTTGGAAAATAATTTGTGGGAGATTTTTACTTCCATCTCAGTGGAATAGAAATCATTCCAGTTAAGTTTTTCCTCCAGAGCTGGAGCAACTTACTATTTTCCTGAATACTATAGCAGGTTTCCACAAGACAGAAGCAAAACCAAAAATATCCCCACAAGAATGCAAATTGGTCCAGTTACTATGGAAAACTGTGTGGAGGGCTGTCAAACTAGTGAAAATGGAACTATCATTTGACCTAGCAATCCCATTTCTGGGAATCTACCCAAAGGACACAAAAACACTAATTCAATAGGACACCTTTACTCTGATGTTTATTGCAACACTATTTACAACATCCAGGATATGGAAACAATCCAAATTTCCCAAAACACAAATGGATCAGAAAATTGTGGTATGTGTACACAATGGAGTATTATTCAGCAATCAAAATGAGAGTTTGGTGCATTTGTGATAACAAGAATGGACCTAGAAGGAATCATGCTAGCAGAAATAAGCCTGAAAGAAATTGAGAAGTATTAGATGATCTCACCTATATGCAGGATATAGGGAAAGGCAAAGAAACAAAAGGACAAGTAAAACTTAAAGCTGTTAGTAGAACTGAAGCATAGAGCAAGGGAGGGGGGGAGGGTAAAATCAGGTTAGGGATGAACACGAGATTAAGATGATGGTTCATGGTGACAAGGTGGTGGAGAACCTCAGGATATGCAATGATGTGTGTGTGTGTGCTATCAATTAAAAAAAAAAAACTATCCCACAAACCAAAAGCTACTCTTTATAGAGTATTTTAAACAGAAGAATTTTAAAGCAGAACAGATTGCTTAGGTATTAAAGAGTGGTAGGAAAACACAGAAAAGGCCAACAGCTCTGAGATTAGCAACAACAGGAAATGAATACTTTCCCAAGATGGGACAGAGGGAAAGTCCAAGACTGAGGTCTTCTAAAAGAAGACAACCACAGCAGAGAAGAGCAGGAGCATATGGGTGATGCAGTTGGGAGACTGACTTTTCTCTCTCTAATTAACTCCCAGCAATAGGACCAGAACTGAAACCAGCTGCCACCGAAGCAGTGAGTCAGAGGTTAGAGAGCAGGATTTGAGCAAGCCTAGTTTTGATACAAGTATAGAGTAGCTTGCTTTTGTAAATTGTGGTAGGGAATGGACCTCCTGGCTCTGTAGGCTTTTAGCAGAATCTAGATGCAGAACGATTAGAAGTCAGACAGATAGGCAGATGGGCATCATAGGGGATTGTATGCAGTTAAACCCATTTCAGGGAGGCCTGCTTTGTTGTCTCCTATCTCTGGGCTGAAACTGAGGGTTTAGTCTTGTGAAGTGCTTAGCCACCTGTTTAATAACTTCTTTGTTTACTGTGGTCATCTGGTCCCTCGGGACTACTCAGTCCTAAACCCTGCTGGCTCTCAGAGGTAGGTGCTGCAGAGGCCCTGTTCCTCATGTGGCAACCATAATGTTGGAGCACTTGAAGTGTGGTTCAGACTCCACTCTTCAGTGAGAGGCTGGAAGTTGGAGGGTCCTTCTGACTCTAAGGTGTGTCAGAGCCCCTGCAGGTCTACTCTAAGCACCTCTAATGAACCTTGCTAAAAAACACACTTTGTTTTCGCATTCATTCATTCATTCATTCATTCATTCATTCATTCATTCATTCATTCATTCATTCGATTAGGTCTCTCTAAGTTGACCAGAGTTGTCTTGATCCCACGGAGTCAAGTGATCCCCAGCCTCAGTCTCCCAGGTAACAGGGATTACAGGCATGAGGCACCATGCCCAGCCTGTTTTAGCCTTTAAATTGAAACACTGAGAATCAAATCTAGATCCAAATCACCCTAAGAGTTAAAGAGCATCTGCAATGTACAATGTATCCTGCTTTCATAAAGACTAGGAAAATGTCTTAACAGGTAAATCAACAAAAAATGGTAAATAACCATGATTTTGTTAGATAACAAAATACTGTGCCATCTGTAAGCAATGCGTTATTCTAGAATTACCAAGTCCTAACAAGATGACAGGTCCTAAAAAATGGTTAGACTTCAGTGTGTGCATTTTAAAATTGCTTAATGAGAAAACAGTTATCACTTCTGGGCCAGAAAACATTTTTACATATCTGAAAATAATGCGAATAGTTAAACCTATGGAGATGATAAGTGACATGAGTGCAATCAAAGAGCTGTTAAGAGGAAGGCTCGCATCCATTGAACAGTATTGAGAATGTAATCAGATGCTTTAAAAAACATAACATTTTCTATAAAGGTGATGCAGAGGAAAAGAAGATGGACTTGAACAATGTATCAGTCTGGACTACATTAAACCCAAATTGAAAGAAATCCCAGAATTTGTCTGCAGGTACATTGAGATACTCCAACAATTAAAATAAGCACATAACTATGAGACCTTTTCTTTTGGGTGCATTTCATTTAGAACTATTAACCCTATTTTCTTGGGTAACATTGAGGAATCACTTAGTCTTAGATGTACTTATCTAACGCTGAATATCAAAATGAGATAAACTTTTTAAAAAATTTATTTTAGATGTATTATTTAAGCATACTTACCTGAAACTCTCCATTCACGTCCAGCTGAGAACTAGTGTCTTGAGCACCGAATGTGTGCTCCAAAATGAAAGAGAACAAAAGCTGATCCCATGGTTGAATATATTTGGAAATGTGGATGTGTTCTATTTCACTATAGGATTATAGGTAATAAAATCCTATATATCAAATTAGAACTCATTCCCAGAGGGAGTCAATATACATATTGACCTCACATTTTTTTAATTGATGAATGATTTCCTGCCACAACAAACTCCTGACCCCCTGCATAAGTGTTTGCTTTTTTTTGCTAAATATCTATATACATAGAGGCACTTCTGTCCCATAGTATAAGATTTAGAAAATGCTGATCTCAAATGTGATAAGTGACTGACAAAAGGTCAGCAGTTTATGTGTTTTTATGTCTTTTTTTTTTTGTAAAGGAAATGTTCCCTCCCTTTTATCCCTGAGATAATGAGGCTGAATGGATGACATTTTCCTTGCACAGACTGCTGATCTGAGGTGTTCTAGCAAGCATCTTTGTGTCCCTAATAGGTACAAAGTTTTTTACTTCCCCATTACACAGCATGAATTTGGTAAAACAGTTCAAAAATAATGTCTCCTGTCCTTGTACAATTAGATTCAGTAGCTTTGCAATGACTGCCAAAATATGTCAGAGGGTACAGAAGGAAGAGAGGAGCAGGAAATGTAGCAGAGGGTTGTCAGTAAGAATAAGAACTCTGCTGCAAGGATTTGTAGGGGAGGGCTTTGTTATTGGGGCTTGGTAAAAATGTGTTTGTTTTGAACTTGTAATTTTGTTGAATTTAATAATGAGCTAGGAAGTATATTTTCCTGAATATAAGGATATGTATTAGCTAATTTGGGCCATAATCGTAAAAATTACTGCCCTTAGCATATGGATTGTGACAATAGAAATAATAACTTTGTGTTACATTGTTTTTCTTCAGGGAAGTTTTACTTTCTAAGTTATATGGTTTTTACCATGTTGATTTGTAAATCACAGGGAAGCCTGCCTTCAGTGGCATAGAAGATATAATCCTTTCTACAGGAAGGAACAACAGATATTTTTGAAAAATGTAGTTAAATCCTTGACAGCATAAGTATTTTGTATTTAATTCATTAGATGGTTAGCGGCTATGGCAAAATTCTGCATAAGAGCATATCACTTGGTCTAAATCAGGATGGTTTTGATATTTTGTGTGCATGGGTGTACAAAAAAGTACTCCAGGGTACTTATGGTAAATGTAGGTTTTTGGATTCTAGGAGGTCTGGGTCAAGGCTCCAGCAATCTGGATTTTCAGCAAGCACCTAAATGAATATTAAGAAGATGGTCACAGATCATATTTAAGAGATCCTGGATTGAGGAGAGTGGAGATTGAGCAAATTGTAGGTGCAGTGAGGCAGTGAACAAGGGCATGGCAAGTTATTTATGGGTGCAAGACTGAAGTGCAATATGGGTGCAAAGTAAGTGACCAATGTAAGTATAGATATCTACAGCAAAAAGATCAGCTAGAACTAGAATTACTGAAGAAGGGAGAAAAGACATGGCACCAACACTCAAGGCTCTGAGTAGTAAAGGAGTGGACGTCTTTTGGATAGGAAGTTATGAATGTCAAGGACCTGCTCCTCTCCATTGTCCATGACCCTCATTCTTCTCTTACCTTTCTTCTCTGTATTATTTCAGATGGGTCTTGGCTCCGCTGCTAGAACTTCTCTGAGTGGATCAATCCCAAACCAAACTACTTTTACCCCCTACTTGAAAAAATGTACATCACCTAACTCACTTGATAAAAACTAATAGAATCTCTTGAAAATAAGTGACCCTCCCCACCTCCTATAGTTAGCCAAGAACCTTGCTGTCAATCTAAGACCATGAGAGACAAATCTTTCATCCAGCAGGAAGGATTATCTACTGGTAGCCTTGAAAGCTCAGGAATATAGGTTATGACTGAATAAAGGGAGAGAAGTTATAGGATTCTGAAGCCTGGAATTTTGGAAAAATCTAAATGAAGCCATGTTTTAGTAGACACAACTAAGACTCTGAGTAGAGGAGTCAGTGTGTCATCAGCACTGATAGGTGGCTCAATGCTTCTCTCTTTGGAAACTGCAAAGCCAACATAGATGTCAAAGGAAGACAAATGAGGTTGTTCTGTTCAGAAATTCACATGCAGTCTGCTCGTGGTTGAGCATCGAAGTTGTGTTTTAATGTAAAAGTAACTTCAACCTCTCAGGCAAAAGTGTGATACTTTATTCTTATTGCTACTATTCTAACAGCAGAGTTCCTTACAGTCTGATTTTAGAGCAGAAAAAAAAAGGACATCAAAGGATCTTACTCTTTACTGAGAGGCAGGAGGCAAGCCTACCTGATACAAGGAAAGAGCAGTGAGTTTGAGGAGAGCAGAAGTAATTAACAGGGCATTTCAGGAAGTGTGATTTGTTCAGAGCACTTACCCCAAAACGGTATTGACTGAAGCTACCATGGAAATTTGTTTTTGCATTGGGCCAGCAGGGGGCACTTGGGTAGCACATATATTGTTAACTGGTTCTGTTTCCTACATCCAGCTCTTGTTGAGAAGGATTATTAACCCGACCTACAGGGCAGTATTTTAGAAGCTCCATTTATTACTTTTATAGCGGTGAACCTTCTTGGAAGGAACTTTTGAGATTTCTCTAATTATTAAGGCATCTAGATTTTTCCCAACTGCCAATTCTTACAGTCAAAAGGAAATTAATTCCATGGACTTTAAGGAAATTATTTTCCGTTTAGTGACTTCACTTGAGGCTTAGTGTGGAGATTAGTAAGAGAGGACAAATGACAGAAAAGATCACAGTGCATGTGTAGAAGGGCTCCCAAAAGAGAATTTCTGGATCCCCTGCAATGGGCATTGCTCACTTTGTCAGATGCGTACCTTTGCGCTACTTTACTTTGTACAAGCACATGAAGGTCTTTTTATAATTACTACCATTGAAGTAATACTGGTTTATAACGCCTAGGTTTCAGGTGAAGTCTTTTGGGTTTTCTTTTTCAATACCTCTAAAAACCAATGGCATAAGTAAGCTTTTTGATATTGGCCACTCTGGCAGGTGGAAGCAACATGGGGTAATTTTGTTATTGGGTGAGAGAGAGACTTTCTAACTTAAAACTCAGAACAACTACCTGCTTCTCCCAGGTGGACTAACACCTTTCATTTTGACTGACTCCTTTCTTTTTGTTATGCAAATTCCCTACTGCTTGCCAGCAACTTTTCTCAGCTCTCTCTCTCTCTCTCTCTCTCTCTCTCTCTCTCTCTCTCTCTCTCTCTCTGAAAAGAAAAACTCAAAAACTGCAGTTTACACCTTACACTAGCTTGCCTCAATTTAACCTTTGCAGCTCCTTCAGTCTAAAGACATTCAAACTTGTGGGTTCTTTCCACCACCCCCAGCCTTTTCACTAAATTCCAAGCCAGAACAAAACTTTCAGAGTGCAGACTAATTTATTACTAAACAAAGTGAATTCCTATTTCCTACAGAGACATATAAGAAAAACTCTGATTACTTTAACATTGTCCAAAATCTTTCTCAACATTGTCCAAAGTCCTTCCTCCAGACTGTCTAAAACCCTCAGTTCTTAAGTCCTGTTAACCTCACCATTTGTCCAATTCTTCAGAGTTCATTTACATGTGCTCGAAGAGTAGACATCTTCCTTTGGCATGCTCCAGCTTCACCTTATCCTCCTCCAGGTAGTAAAAAGAAACTTCATAAGACAGGAACCAGCAAATTTCATTCTCTTCTCAGACCTGGCTCACACAGCCTCTCTGGAAACATTTGAGTTAAACTCCATAAGACAAACTCCGAACACTCAGTTCCAATCTCCAAACTCCTCAGCTTCCTCTGATACACATGCTACTAGTCTGGGCCAGCCAAAGGCTGCAGGCCCCAGACCTTGGCCACATGACCAAGTTCCCATGGCTTAAAATGGCTGATCCTCTTTCTTTGTTGCAACTCTCCTTACATATCCCTTATTTATATCCCTCCCCCACCTTTCTGGAAACCAGCTCCTAAATTATCACATTACACAGGAAAACTTGTTTCCCTTCTTCCTCCCCCTTGTATCTTTCTGAAAGGAAATTCTAATCAAGGCCATTATCAAATTTTAGCATGTCCTCCTTAAAATTTGCAATCCTAAACAGGAGACAATGGCACCCAGGGTGATGGGCACCCCCTATCGGTTTGAACTTGCAGCTTTGTCTTGTGGGAGAGTGGGTATTTTCTCATATTCAAATATTATTTTTGCTTTTTCTCATGAACTGCATTTTCATTTCTCCAGTGGATTACTGGTCTTTAACATGCTGATTTGTATTAACTCTATTTAAGAGATCAATCAAAAGTCTTAGTTAACAATGGACTGACTGTATTTTTCCATAGATGAATGGTGGTAAGTGGTCTTCAAAGCACTCCTCTTCCCTACCTGCGTATTTGATCTGCTTATCACATACTTTGTTGTCATGTGTCTAAAGCTACCTTTGCTTTTTATATTCAGACCCTTTTGCATAGTGTGCTCAGTAGAATTGTCTCAGAAGTGCCAAATTTCTTTCACTTGATCATTCATTTCAATGTGGAGAAAAGCCAAGAGTTAAATGGTGACAAATCATGTAAATGTGGTAAATCACACATTTTCACAGGTCTAAAATGGCTAACTAGTAGGTGGTAGTGATAGGGTATGCTACGCCCCCCTCCCCCCATTGTCTCCTGTTTAAGATTGCAGATTTCAAGGACAGGTATACTAAAATGTAAGAATGACCTTAGTTAAAATTTTCCTTTAGGGAGATGCAGGGGGAGAAAGAAGTAAAATGGTCAAGGTGAAACACATTTCCTGAAAGGTGGGAAATCAGGATATATAAAGGGTGTGCAAACAAAGAGAAGGATTTGGATTCCAATATGGAGATCGGATAGAAAGAGAGGTTTAATGGAGGAGAGATGGGAATCGACCATCTTGTAAAGATGTGAGCCATGTGGACATGGCCAGGCCTGGGGGCCTGTAGCCATTGGGTGGCCCAGGCTGGCAGTATGTGTGCTGAATGCAGTTAAGAAGTTTGCAGATTTAAACTCCGTGTTGGAGTTTGTTTTGCTGAGTTTAACTTGTGTCTGTGAGAGGCCATGCAAAAGACAGGTCTAAAAAGAAAGTGAACTTTGCTGGGTCCGGTACCATGAAGTTTCTACCTGAATGACAAGAAGAGGACGGCATGGAGGAGCTGGAGCATGCCAAAGGAGCACGCCTAAAGAAAGATGTCTTCAAACACGTGGAGAGGAACTCTGACTGGCTGATTTTGGTGAGATGATCAGGACTGAGAGATGCTAATTAACTGTTTGGAGCCTGCTTCGGAGTGAGAGAAGCAGGCCTGTAGGTGTTTAAAGTCAGGCCTGTATGTGTTTAAAGTCAAAGTTGAAAAGCCTTTCTTTTCAACTTTGGTTGCCCTGTTTCAGTAGCTCAGATTCTCAGTTCTTCAAATGGAGCCTTTTCAGAGAATGTCCTGGATGTCTAGATTCAGTAGGTTTTCAGATGAGGGTGATCTAAAAAGCCTGATCAGTGGTACTCTGCCCCTCTGGGCCTTCATTACTTAGTAATTAGATTATATTGGTTTTACAGCAGCTTGGGATATAATTCATACACCATACAATTTACCCATTTAAAATGTACTATCAGTGTTTTATGGGTCTGTTCATGGAATTATGTAAAAATAATGTCAATTCTAGAAATCTTTCTTCATTCTCAATTTTCAACTACCTGTCACTGTTCTCTCCCCTCTCCCAGTTAAACCTTCCATTCTCCCCAGTCCTAAGCCACCACTGTTTCTATATGTTTGCCTATTCAGGACATTTTATACAATGAATGGTAATCTGTGATTAACCTCTTTCGCTTGACATAATGGTTTCAGCATTCATCCTTGTTACAGAGTGTCTCTGTACTTCACTCGTTTTTATGGTCAAATAAATTCTATTGTCTGGATGTCACATTTTGTTAACCCATTAATCAGTTTATGGACATTAGTGTTATTGCCTCCTTTTCATTATTATGAATAATGCTGCTACAAATATTTGTGTGAAAGTTTTGCTGTGGACGTAAGTTTTCATGGCTCTTGGAGTGGACTTGTGTCAAATGGTAAGTTTATGTTTAATGTTTAGAAATCTGGTCATCTTTTCTAAAGTGATTGCATCACTTTACATTTTAAACCAACAGTGTATGACAGTTTCAATTTCTACATATCCTTACTAGTATTTTTTTAAATTCTGTTTTCTACTGTGTGTGCTCATTATTGTTGTCGAAGTAGTTTGAAGTACTATCTCATTAGAGATTTGGGCTTTGTTTTGGGGTTTATATTTAAAGGTTTTTATTGTGGTAAAATATGCATAATATAAAATTTACTGGTATTAGCATTTTTAAGTGTGCAGTTCGTGACATTTAGTATGTTCACAATGCTGTGCATCATCATGACTGTGATTTGCACTTTCCTGATGACTAATGATGAGCAATTTTTCCTGTGCTTATTGGGTCATTAGTGATATATTCTTTAGAGAATTGAATATATAAGTACGTTATTCACTTTTCAATTGGCATCTTTTTGTTGTTTGGCTGTAGGAATACTATAAAAATTTAGATCTTTACCCAATGCATGGTTAGCAAATATTTTTTCCCATTTTGTGCCTTTTTACTTTTCTTTGGATAGTTTTCTCTGAATTTGAGATTTTGATGAAATTTAACTTTTTTTTCTTTTGTTAGCTTGTGTTTTTGATGTTATATCTAGGAATAGTCAAATCTAAGATTATGAATATTTACCCCGTGTGTTAGGATTTTATTGTTTGACTGTGACATTGAGCTAGTTGTTCTGCTTTGAGCTAACTATTAAATAGTGAGGTAAGCATGCATCACTTTTAAAAATTCTTTGTTATATGTTAAAAGAAGCTGTGGGCAGCAGAAAACTGTCACCCCAAATTTTGTCTCTTTTGAAGAAGGCTTATTTTATAGAAGACTGTAAAAGGGGAGTAGAGTTGGCCTTTCAAAAGACATTGATGTGTAAAGTATTTAAAATGGAGTCTCCCTCACTGTTTTGGAAAGACCTAATTTCCCAAACTCTTTACAATGAAAATGGGGGAATTTAAGTTTGCTGTCAAACTTTTTGTTTGCTGTGCCTTCCCATGTGGTATAACCTCTCTAACTGACTTTGCTTCATCCACCCCACCCCATCCTATGACCTTTTCCTTAGCAGAGGGTATGTTAGATGGTATCTGAAGTCTCTTAGGATTACTTAGTCTTACTGGTTTTCACACATGTGTTTAGGAGGTATACATGGTGTTATTCAATTGACTTTTCTTTTGCTGTTTTGGGCAGCAAAGATCTTAGAAATTCAAGAAGATCTAAGAAGGGTGGAAGATATTTCTCAGCATCCCAACAAGGGTGTCCCTGTGAAAGAATTTGGCATTATTTCTTATAAGTGCATATCCCTTCCAGTTCCACTTTTAGGAATTTATCCTATAGAAACATAGTAAGTATCTGTGTGTAAGAATACTTATTGACATTTTTTAATGCAAAGTTGCAAAAAACCCCAATATTAAATACACTGTGGAATAAATATAATAATATGAAACCATGAAAGAGAATGTTCTCTATGTGTTGAATTAAGGTTTATAAAAAAACCCCAAAACCCAAGTTTCTTGTTTATTAGAACAGATTATTTTTATGTGCAAAAAATTAGGTAGTGTCTATTATATACATAAATATCTTTATAAAAATATTTCTTAGATCATATAAAGAATTTCTGCAAGGATTCATAGAAAATGAAACAGTAGATTCCTGCAGGGTGGGTAGACACTGGGTACATAAGGTAAGTGAGGGAGAGGTGTGTCTATCTACATTTGATACACTATTCTTAAAAGATGGAAATGTGTTACCAAATGGATTAACACATGTTAATATTCTGTAGAAAAAAGGAGTGAACAAGAGTAAGAGGCCTATTTTGTTATGAGTATTGCACTTATTATTTTCCAGTTGAAGCACAGATATTTTCTTACTTTTTTTGTGACTATTAGCATTTTAAATATAATTACAACAGTGCTGACCATTGCTGTTCATGTTGTGGCCTGTGGCCACAGAACAGAAGAGAAAACTTGTCCCCATAATGCTGAACTAATGGCCCTAACCTCATTCAACCAGTAATGTCAACACCACATGGCTAGCTTTTTATATCAAGGTATGGAAAGGGAAAAGGTGGTCTAGAATTATAATTGAAGGAATACAAGTCACTAAGGATATGCAGTTCATTGCTTTACCATTAAGGATCTTGACACTAAGTTACTTAACATTCTTGTCCCTAGGCAATGGGTTGTAGGTATCCTTAAGAAAAACAATCCTCACTAGCCCATACATAACTGCACATTAGCCTGGAGAAATCTGACACAGCCCTTGAAAACATCACCACTGATATTCTACTTAGGATGATTCTGATGGCAATTTTAGAGAGCTTGCTCTTATCTTTAAAAGTTTCTAAAGATATATTTCAGCAATTTTTTTCAACCTTGTGAAAAACAGTTTGAGTCAGGGTCTGTTTTGCTGAAAAGTATCTTCACCTTCAGTGTAAAATTCTTAATTGAAAATGTATTTCCTTTTTCCTGATTCTTATGGTTAGCACTGCAACAGGAGCAAAATGTCTAATAGGCACAGGAACTTAAGACTGGGAACCTGAAAGCACACATGGGCTTTATATACCTTTCAATACTTTTAGTGTGAACTAGACCAAAAGACCTGTAGGCACTTGTGATTCTGATAGATACTGTCAGTGGAACTGAATCCCTAGGACACTGGGCATCAAAAGATGGAGGTGCACAGCATGAAGAAGGTGAGCCAAATTCCTTGCACTTTTATCCCCCAAGAGTGAACCAAAAATGGGTGCTCTAAATGGGAAACTGAAGAATTACAGCTCAGGGAAGTGATTGGAGAAGGGAGGTAGCATGGGGCAAAGGAAAAGTCAGTTAATAAACCTGAGAAAGTAAAAGAACACCAGCAAAAACAAAAACAAAAACCTGATTTTAGAAATGTAAAGAAAAATTAGTATATTATAAATAAAATGCCACTGAGTACTTCACTATGGTTGCTGCAAGATACCACAAGGATTTTTTCCCATTTCCACCAGATCTTCTGTGTTTATTTTTAAAAAGACCCAGTCAGGATTCAGGAGGGAGGAAGGAAATAAATGATCCAATCATTAAACTTTCACATTGGGGTCAGTTTTATCACTAGCATTCTGTTCTCCAGATATGAAAACTTGCAGGCAAATGAAAATATTTCTTTACCCTATATCTCCAAAAGGTACTAAAATATAGCTAGTTCTTTCTTGATAGATTTAAACTTTCCTTGGGAAAAATGGATAGCAACATGCAAAAAAAAATGTAGCTAGAATACTGTCATATCATATATAAAAATAATTTCAAAATGGATAAAGGACCTCAATATAAAACCTGATGCCATAAAATATATAGAAGAAATCATAGGCAAAACACTCCAGGATATCAAAGACTCACCTCCAGAAACAAAGAAAATAAAGGAAAGGATAAACAGTTGGAATGACATTAAATTAAAAATCTGTACAGAAAAATAGACAATAAGCAAAACAAAATCTCAACAGAATGGAAGAAATATTTGCTAACCATACAACGGTAAGGGGCTAAAATCAAAGATATATCAAGAGTTTGCACAACATAACAAAAACAAAATAACCCAACCAGAAAGAGGACAAAAAGATTAAAAAGACACTACGCTACTCTAAAGAAGAAATTCAAATGGCCAACAGACATGAAAAAATGTTCAACATCACTTATAATCAGGGAAATGCAAATTAAAGCCACAATAAGATGCACAGGTAAGAATGACCTTATTAAAAAATTTGGCAAGAACAAATGCTGGTGAGGATGTGGAGAGAAAGAAATACTTTTACATGCTGGTGGGAATGCAAACTGGTCCAGCCACTATGGGAATCTGTGTGGAGGACCCTCCAACTAATGAAAGTGGAACTACCATTCAATTCAGCAATCCTACTTCTGGGGATTTACCCAAAGGGTACAAAAACACTAATTCAAAAGGACACCTGCACTCCTATGTTTATTACAGCACTATTTACAATATTTAGAATATGGAATCAACCCAAATGCCCCCAAACAGACAAATGGGTCAGAAAGTTGTGGTACGTTTACACAGTGGAGTATTATTCAGCAATCAAAAAAGACAAAATCATGCTATTCACAGCAGTATGGATGGAGCTGGAAGGGGTTATGATGACTGAAATTAGTCAAAAGGAAAAAGAAAAATACCAAATGGTATCACTTATATGTAGAATTTAGATAAATCAAACAAAGGGATAAGAAATAGTGAAACCTAAAGTTGACGATAACAGATGATATGGTGGTAGGAGAAGTATGGGAACTACAGCAATGTAAAATAAATTAATTCCTGAAAACAATTAAGTTTTAAGAATTAAGTTTTCATCTTCATTTTTTTCAAACGTTAAAAAGAGACTTTTTGACTTTACTTAACTGGATACAGCTATCTGCCTGCTACTCTCTCTCTAAAGCAGTTTTTTTGCATCCACCTTTAACCTTAACTGAATACAGCTATCTGCCTGCTTCTCTCTCCAAAGCAGGCTACGCACTCTTTATTAGCATTTTTACTGATCACCTTTACCATTGATATGCAAAAGCCAGCCAGCTGCTCTCTGCTTTCAGCTCCAAAAACTGCAGAAAAGAAAAACTTTAAAACACAGTTTAAACTTTCCACTCGTGGGTTCTTACCACCATCCCCAACCTTCTCAACCAAAATACCAAACCAATGCAAGACTATCAGTGCAGTGAAGACTAATTTATTTCTAACAAAGTGATTTCTAATTATCCTATTAACTACAAAAGAAACATGTAAGACTCAGAATACTTCAACATTGTCCAAACCCTTTCTCAGTATTGTTTAAAGTCCTTTTCCAGATTGCCCCAAAATCCTTAGTCTCTCAGTCCTAATCGTCTCACCAATGTCCAGACAGAGTCCATCTCCAGACGCTTGAAGACATGTTCCTTTGAATGCTCCTCGTTGTCTTTCATGCTGTCTTCTCCTTGTCACCTTTAGGTAGCAGGAACTCCATGGTGTCGAACCAGCAAAGTTCACTTTTTTTTTTCAGGCCTAACTTTTGCACAGCCTCTCGCAGACACAAGTTAAACTCAGCAAAACAAACTCCAACACGGAGTTTAAATCTGCAAACTCCTTAACTGCATTCAGCACACACGCTGCCAGCCTGGGCCAGCCGAGGGTTCCAGGCCCTCGGTGGCCAACATGGCCAAGCTCACATGGCTCACATCTTTACAAGATGGCCGATTCCCATCTCTCCTCTCTCTCTATCCCTTCTCCATATTGGAATCCCAATCCAATCGAATCGAATCCTGAAACGAACCCCCCTTCTCTTTGCACACCCTTTATATACCCTGATTTCCCGCCTTCCAGGAAATCTGTTTCACCTTGACTATTTTACCTCTTTCTTCCCCCTGCATCCCCCTGAAGGGAAATTCCAGCTAAGGTCATTCCCCCATTTTAACATTACCTGTCCTTAAAACCTGCAATCTTAAACAGGAGACAATGAGGGGGGGGGCACACCCTATCACTAAAGTTGACGATAACAGATGATATGGTGGTGGGAGAAATATGGAAACTACAGCAATGTAAAATAAATTAATTCCTGAAAACAATTAAGTTTTAAGAATTAAGTTTTCATCTTCATTTTTTCAAATGCTTTGAAAGAGGATGAAGGGAATGCCATTTAACCTCCTCTTGTTGTTGACTTCCTTTTATCTTTCATAAGAAAACACCAGACTCTTTAGAAAAATCTCTAGAAACATGAATTCACCTCTACCAAAGCAAGTCCAGTTTGTTGTTGGATGAGTCTATGGTTTAACATGTTTGCTTGCAATTCACTGACATTTTATTATTATTATTATTATTTCATTCTTTAAATCACAACCTCAGTAAATGGTTTTTGGGATGTCCCCTCCACCTCCCTCCCTCAGGTGCCCCCTCCAATCTCTCACGCCCCACTCTTTGTTGTTTGCTAGTCTGTGTTAAGTCCATTAGTCTCTTTCTTTCCTGTGGTAGTGTTCTTTCATTGGGCGAAGGACTATGTTCTCGGAACCAGGCAAGCCTTGATGGTAGGTTTTCAGCCTTAAGTTTGTGTTGGGCAGCCAGTCTATTTTTATTTTTTATTCTTATTTATTTAATTTTTTTAAATTTTCTTTTTGGATTTTTTACAATACATGATTGTATAATTGCTGATCTCCATGGGAATACACCCCCACACCACATCTCCCCTGGTCACTTTGCCTCCTTTCTTTTTGTTGTTTGTCCATGTTTAGCCCTTTAGTCTTTTTTTTTTTTTTTTTTTTTTTTTTTTTTTTTTTTTTTTTTTCTTTTATGGATCCATTTCCTCATCCTTGGTGAGGGTGCGATTTCCTGGGACTTGGTAGAGAGTGCTCTTTATCTTTCCTGTACTGCTTTTGCCTTCGTAGGCCAATTGGAGCACCTTTGGCTTGTATGATTGTTTCTTGTTTCTTGGTGGATGTCCGCAGTTTCTGCAACATTTTATTGCTCCTTCAGTCATGCTTCCGGTCTTTGGCTTTGGGGGCTTGACTCCCAGCCATATGTTTTGGAAGAGCAGAACCTCGAAGGGACAGCCATCAGCTGATGGTAGGTCTCCTCTGTTGGGGCTTTGCTATGGGGCCACTGCCATTCGGCAAGCCTCTTCCCTTGAAGAGGGTGTGCAGTGCCCTTACTGATAGCATCTCTGTGCCAGGTTTCTGTTCGCAGCTCCTCAGTGACATTGTAGGCGTTGTATTTTGTTTGTTCTCGCAGTTCAGTGCTGGGTGGTTCTCGCCCTGTTCCCCTTGAGTCCTGCCCGGGTGGCACAAACTTAAGGGTCTTTCCTCCTGTACCTCACCCATTTGGCTTCTGTGATGAAAAATTGTCTTGAGGTACTTATTCCTGGTTAGGGCTCTCAGGAGTGGAGGCAAACCCAGAGGGGTCTGTGGTGGACGGCCCACCAACCCCCTACTGCCCCCGCACAGTGTGCCCTGTTTCTTCACAGGGCTCGGATGTGTGGTGGGGCCCGTGCACTGGCCAGGCCCGGCAGCTCCCGGGGCTGACTCCAGCTCAACCCCACCGGACCTCCAGAGGCGAGTAGAGCTGGTGCGTGCTGGAGGCGGTGAGGCCGCGGAGGGCATGGGCTCTGCTTCCGGCGCAAGACCCGTGCACCGGTCGATCCAGGAGGGTCCCGGGCTCCACCGCCATTCTGTTTTTATTTGTGGTCTTCCCATACTTTCTCTTTGGAGGCTGTCTTCTCCAACCCCATCTCTGTTGTTTTGCTGCTTTACCTTATGGTTCTGACGTCAGATTAGGGGGACTCACTCCCTGCCTTTGCCCAGTGAAGTTTTTCTGTGGATACAGGCGTCTGTGAATGGCCATTGTAGATGATCTCCTCTGCCTCAGTTTGTAGCTTTGCTCTGGGGCCAATGCCCCCAGTTTTTGGCTTTCCTTTCCTCTCCCTTAGTATGGGGAGGGGTGACTTGCTCTCCTAGAAGGCATCTCGGAAATGAGGTCTTGGGTCTTCCAGACCCTGCAGTGCATAGATGAACTTCTTGATATCTTGTTTCTATAGATGTTTCTCTTGTCTCGTCTGCATTGGTTCTTTTCATTATCCATCTGCTGTATCCAGCTCAGGCTTGTGGACTGGATTTTTACCTGGTCCCTCACCCGTTTTATGATGGGGTTTGTGTTATATATGTTCTTGCTCCTCCTGAAGATTAGCTGGAGAGTGATGAAATGGAGGGGGCACACCCTCCCTGCCACCCCACTTCCCCCTGCCCCTCTCGCCCACTCGCATGCCTGTACCTCCCTGCATAGGGGCAGGGCCCAGATGTCCATGCATGTGCCATCCCAATCCCCTCTTGGTCTGAGGCCTGGGGGCAAATGCCTTGGCTGATCTGGGCTGCAGATGGCTGCTCCATGCAACAACCATCTGCTGGTAGATGGGGTTACAACCCCATCCGTTCCCCTTCCTTGGCTCTCCAGACTTGGGGAGGCTTACCCCGGGATCTTCTCCACCTTTGCTCCCCACTGGCTAGGGGTGGAAGGGTGGGAGCCCCAGGCTGCATGGAGGCCTCCAGGCTGACCCAGCCAGCTCCAGCAGTGTGCAGGGGCCTGTATGCCCCTGCGTCCTCCAGACGAGAGGACGCTACCTGACCGGGCTCGCTGACATTTTCTTCCTCAGTAATAGTCTCTTCCTTCCCTGGTCCTTTTTTATGTGCTACTCTTTGTCTGCATCATTTCTACAGTTACTTAAACAGGGACAAAGGCAACGACCTGAAAGCCTATAATAAACCATAACAACTTAGAATGCAAAGATAGAGAAAAAAACAGTCTATTCCACAGGGGATGGACCCATCTACATTTCTGTCAGCAGTAACCAGGGTTCCTTTTTCTTGCACACTGCCAACACTTATTTCTGGTCTTCTCAGTATGGGCCATTCTCATGGGTTTGAGGTAATAGCTTGTGGTTTTGATTTGTATTTCCCTGATGCTAATCTTTTTCATTTTTTAAAATAAAAAGTGCATTCTTAGATCTGCTCATTTTTAAAACATTTTAATTGAAGTAACATTGATTTACAGTACAAGCACCCCAAAATATAGGGCAGGTTCTCTATTGATTTGGGCACATAAATAATGGGACTCCTGGAACTCTTAGTGGATTTTACAGGTTTTAATTCTCTCGAAGAGAACCAGTTGCACAGGCACACCATGCAAGGATTCTGGGCCAGTTGTATGGCAGGCAGGCAAGGTTGGGGTGTCAGGCCAGGAAACTAAAAGGCTGGCAGGCAGTTGAGTCTCCTAACCCCCCATAATACTTTATGCTTTTTCTCTGGCATTCACTCTCACCTCTGCTGTAGTCATGCCAATCGTGGTGCTGATGGTACTCTTGGTAGTTGCGTTGCTGCCGCTGCTCCCACTTTAATTCCCGTTTCCAGGCACAGGTGTGTACACACACACATGTAAACACCCATATTTTTGGCACCAAGGTATCCACAATTAGGAGTGCACATGCCCTTTGCCCATGCTTCCAAGTACCTTCTGTGTTAACACAATCAACTAGTAGGTGGTTAGCCACAGAAACTAGTGGTGTAAAAAGTCAGATTAACTCATTTACCCTACAAGGAGACTGCTCATTCACATCCCCTTCCCCCCCCCCCCCCCGTTTCTACATTTGTGTTTTCATGAGTTGTTGTAGAGATAGACTTTCAGGCTATTGCCTTTGTCCCTCTTGAAGTAATTGGAGAACTTTACAGGCAAAGAGTAGCAGGTCAAAAAGGGCCAGGGCAAGAGGACACCAAAATGTCATCTCTGGCAAGCAGCAGGTATTAGCACTTTCTAATGTATTGTGCATGGGAGCCACAGGGAACCCCCCTCTAGATCAGCTCCTCAGTCAAATAGTCTCTTGTCAGCTTCCATCTCTAGGCTATTTTTGAGCAGTGGAAGCAGCACTGGGCATGGATTGTACTTGATATGGGGTCACAAGCTAGGAGTTTTGCACTTTTCAGCATAGAGCTTTATCCTAGGGTGTTCATGCTTGTTTATGCAAATGTCCTTTGTTGTCATGTTTTAATCCCTGTTGCAGGGAGTGGTGGACATTTTGAATGTCCTAACATCAACTTCAAATAGTAGCCTTCTCCATGACAAGACACAGGTGGTGCAGTCCTGTTTCTCCCCCTGCCTTCCCCTGCCAGTAAGACTCCAGCTGTTGTTTATTGAGAGCCTCCGCTTCTAACTGGGCCCTGCTCTAGACTTCTGCTCTTGCTCTTCTCCAGTTGTGCATCCTCTGTCCCAGGAATGAACTCTGCGCACCTGTTGGGTGAGTTGGTCAGGTTTTTCCTGCCATTAGCCTTGGTGATCAGCACCTGTGGTGTTTTGCCCTCCCTGTGATTGTACACACCAGGGCCCAGTAAGTGTGCACATGTGTGAGTGGTCACACCTGGGCCTGGGATGAAAGGATAAAATGATGTCACCTTGGGGCAAGAAAGCGAGAAGAGCCAGGAGAAAGAGTGTAAGGATTCCTGGGGAGAGTGGGGGCTCTCCTGCTCTCAGCCTCCTTACCTCTCCCCTTTTCCCTTCCCTCTGTATCCCTGCCCTGCCCTGCCCTGCCCTGCCCTACCTGGTCGGTCTGTATAATGGCTAGAACCCATAAGGAACTTACCCAGACTGGGGTGCTTTCATTACCATTGGCATCACGAGCAGGATGGTTGAACAACAGCACCCCATTACCCACTGCAGTGAAGGTAAGGGTTTCCAATATGGTGTATGCCTCTGACTCAGCAAATGTAGGGAGTGCAACACAGTAGTTGTCTCTCTACCTTTTAGGTTATACTGTCCTGATATCACAGAAAATACTTTACCTACTTTTTTCCTACCCCTCTCCACAGGAGGTTGTGTTGCTTGTATGCTGTGGTCATCTGTTTTTCCTTAGGGGTTTTGGATTTCTTTGGGGGCAATCTAGTGAGTATATGAAAGGAGGAGCTGGCATCTGCACTCTGCTGCCATTTCAATTCCTACCATTTGAGAAAAAATGTCAGAATGTTATTGACTTGACTCTAGGTTTTGGAGAATTGATGAGTTTAATTTTTATTAGTTGTATTCCTCTGTGTGATATGTTTATACACAGATGCTAAGGGTGGAGCTTCACTAAACTGTCCCTTGGTGAATATACATATTCGGCTCTCAAAAAAGGGAAGTTTCTCATCTCTCAAAAGTCCCTTGTACTCTTCGTGTCTGTCTAAGCAGCCTTACTCAAGTTAGCTCACTCTTCATGCTCACTGAGTCAAAGCTCAGAGCGCTCTCTCTCTCTCTCTCTCTCTCTCTCTCTCTCTCTCTCTCTCTCTCTCTGTGAATGGCAAGATGATGGATAATTTCAGTTTTCTACTTTATAGTTATCTTTTTTCCTCAGGCTGTCTTTGCTTTACATATAGATTGTTTAAACAATAGCCTTGTATTAATTTTATAATTTAGAAAAACAATGAAACCATTTTCACTTAGGAATAGAAATAGAACACAAAATGAAGCAAAATCTGGTCTGCATGTGCTGGTTTGGCTCAGTCTGATGCCTCTTTCCAAGAGGGGCATTGAGAATTGCTGAAGAAAGGCTCCTCTCGGTGTAGGCTTTGGAAGTTTGAGTTAGAAAAGAGTGTGAAAATGAAGAACAGCTTTTATTGCTTAACAGCCATGAGTTCCCTCACACCCTGCAGAGCTGAGGAGATGATCCTGCCATAAAGACTGGCTAATTGCTTCAATTGCTTTTCTTTGTAGGAGCTAACCTTCCCAGCCATTGTAGGCTTATTTGGTCTGATTGCGGGAGTCCTGCTGTTAGCTGGGATGAAGAAAATACGTTATTACATCGTGCAAGTGTAATGCCTTTGTTTACATTTTGCAAGGCAAACAGGGTTACTTCCAGTCTTACCTAGTCCAATTTCTACAAAACTGTGACTATAAGAACCACATGACATCTGTCTCTTCCCTCCTTACCCATTTCTTTGCTTGGTTCTGCTAATCCATACACCAAGAACATAACAAACCCACCCAGAGACACACAGCTTTTAAAGTTTACCAAATTATTACAAAAGTAAAACACAAAGAACTTTTACCCCCTGAACCACTGAAAGTAAGTTGCCTACACATTGCTCTATCACCTTAAGTGTTCTAGTGTATCCTTCAAAGACGTACATACTGTTACATATAACCACAGTACAATCATTAAAGTGTGGAAATTAATACTGACAAACTACCACCATCCAAATTCAGCTTGCTTCAGCTTGCATAGTAAAAGGAACCAATTAGAGCACACACTTCATATTTAATAACTGCATTTTTAATCAGTGTTGGAAATCTGCACCTCTTTCAAATATGATCAGTTACTGGTCGTTTCTTGTCCCTACCCATGCTTCCCTCCTCCCACCCCTGCAGCGGGGTAGTAGGTAGAGATGGGTCCTGCTTGCCTTTGAAGGTAGCCAGAGAAGGAAGCCCAGAAAACCAGGCTCTGCACAGAGAAGCAGTGGAGACAGCAGTGGGCAAACAAATCTCTTGGACCAGCACCCAGAAAATGTCAACTTAGCCCCAAGTGAAATCCCCGTTGCTGCCCTTTTTCATTCTTTATAGAGTCTTCTACCACTTTCTTTCCTTCTCCTGTCACTTCTTTGTTCTTCACTCCCCTCATTTTATTTTCACAATATTTTCCATAATTTTACTAAATTCCTTCAAGATTTTTCCTTAAGAAAACTATGAAACACTAAAAGTTGTTATCTAAACATGAATGGAGCTAGAAAAAATCATGTTAGCAAAAATAAGACAGAAAAGAGAAATACTGTATGATCTCACCAATAAGCAGAATAAGGGAAAGCAAACAAACAAAAGGACAAGTAAAACTTGAAACTATTAGCAGAACCGAAGCATAGAGCAAGAGACAGAGAGGGGGGTAAAATTGGGGGAGGGATGGGCACAAGAGATCAATATGATGGTTCATGGGTGAATAGGTGGTGGGAGAATCTCAGAGTAGACAATGATGTAAAATATATATGTGCAATCAATTTAAAAATATTAAAAAAATATTCAATGCTAATCCCCCCACCCCTCAAAAAGTTATTTGTTGAGGAAGGGGAAGGCAAGCAATGAGACTTCTCCTGTGTGACTTTATTGTATTTAAAAAATTATTTTTAAAAATGACATTAATGTACTATCTAATTAAAAAGATAATTCCCAGAAAAGTCTTTTAAGAAATCAAAAAGAAAAACAGTGCTCTCACTGACCTTTTAGTTTGCTCTTGTTATTTAGGACCCAAACCCAAAGTGTGGGTTCTTTGCCCTCTAGGGCTAAGAATTCACCAGAGAGCAGTAGGTGTGTCTGAGCTAGATGAGAATTTATTAGGGAGGCTCATGAATGAGGGAGCCAGAATGGGGAAGAAGAATATAACCAGGTTTCCTGAAGGGAGTTTGGAGGAGATATTTAAAGTGTAAGTCCATGAGGTGGGGAGGAGGAGAGCAACATTCTAACATAGGTTGAGCTATATCTGAGCATGTTCAGAAGTGTTACGATCCACTGCATGTGTGGATTCAGCCTTTACCTTCAGGATACTGGAAGACAATCATTAAGATCTAGTGCTTTTTGTCTATTATGGCATCTCATAGTCAGTGTGGTTGAACAGGACTAGCCAGTCTCTGTTGTAGGCCATCTGGTCAAAGAGGACTTAGGACAACTCATCATAACAGCCAGTACTTTATGACAAGTTGTCCCATTCTCACCCTAGTAACTTCATGCAAGAAATATCTCAGAAAAGTTGCTTCAGACTTTGAAGGAAAGAAGAACTCAAGTCAATAATTTGAGCCAAAAATGCAATTTAGAACTCTGGAAAATTACTGAAAATACAGAAATGCCAAAGTTTTCTCTGTTACAGAGAACAATCTTGATGAGGCAAGGCAGGCTTCTTTGGGGTTGTTGTTAGAAGACCTGACTTCCAGATTTCCTTCTGTGTCGATCTTAACTTTGACAAGTCCTTTCTCTTCTGGGACTTCAGTTTTCCCTTCTCTCTCTCCTCCTCAGAAAAAATGCTACTTGGAGTCTAATCCTGACTTGTTGCTTTGGTTACTGAAGTAGCAATTGAAACTTCCAAAGGCAGATGGGTTTGGGGAAGTGGCACAGAGCTCCTGGAGCAGCAGACCCATCTGTGAAGCACCCACTCACAGAAGCTGCTGCTGCTGCTGTTGCTACTGCTATGTATGAACGTATGAACATGTTCACCCCGAGACTCCAGGGTGCTGCTGCTTTAAAATTCTTGGAATATTTAGCTTTATCTTTCCATAGAGCCCAAGGTGTTTCAGGGTACTGGTGAAGAGGATGAATAAGAGACTCAAACATGTTGGTATCATTTGAGTCTTGATTCTACCAACACTTGCTCATAGGCAAGTTTCCTAATCTTTTATTTATTTTTTTGCCTCCTTTTACTCATCTATAAAGTGTAAACAGTGGCGTCTAATTTATTGGGTGGTTAATAAGACAATAAAACAATGTTAGTGCCTCACACATAGACAATCAACAGTAAAGAGATTTATATTCATCCAAGCAATGACTCCCTTTACTTTCCCCTGCAACACAAAAAATTACTAAGAATCAAGCCCAACTCAGTAGGCTCCCTGGCATATCCTACCTCTAAATCTATTTTAAGTGGTTAGGTAGAACAAAAGCTATCATGTTTTTCATCTTTATTTTCCAGAAAAATGCCACAATTTGGTTGGGTTGCTGCCTGTTTATTTGTGAGTTTGCTGTCACAGTCTCTGCTCTAGAAAGTGAGTCTCATGAAGGCATGGAGATTTTTTTCCTTCTCAATTTCCATAGTTATCTCTAAGTCGTCTTCCACAGGCCTCTTATGTGGGTATTCTACAAACATCTGTCCTGCCCAGCTCACTCTTAAATCTTTCTCATGATCTATTCACTCTCATGACTTCAGCTCTGTGGACGATTTCCAGATCTGCCTCGTTCAGATTGATATCCGAGTTCCAGGATTGCATTTCCAATTGCCTATCAAATTCAACCAAACATATTAGTGATATTTCACACCCTTCAAGCAACATGGCCTATAAACATTTTTTAATACTATTTCATTTTGTTCTTTAGGTTACAACCTCTGTGTTAGTATTTTTCCCCCTCCCTCCTCCCTCTGGTGCTCCTTCCATTCTCTCAAACCCCACTCTTTGTTGTTTATTAGCTGTGCTAATAAGTCCATTAGTCTCTTTCCTATGGTAGTGTCTTTTCTCTGGGTGAGGGACTGTGTTGTTGGATCCAGACGAACCTTGCCGTTAGGTTTTCAGTCTTGAGATTGCGTTGGGTGGCCAGGTTATGGTCATTTGTGATCTGTCCAAGTTTTCTTGCTGCAGGCTGTCCTCTCCAATCCCATCTCCATTGCTTTGCTGCTTTTCCTTATGTCTTTGGTGTCGGACTTAGGGGGTTTTGCCCCCAGTCAGTGTTGGTCAAAAAATTTCTCTGTGAGTTCAGGCTTCTGCGAGTGGCCTTTGAAGATCATCTCCTTTGTTTCAGTTTGCAGTTTTGATGTGGGACCCATTATCCCCTCTTTGGTCATCCTCTCCTCTCCCGTAATGAGGGGAGAGTATATTGCTTTCCTTGAATATATCTCCAAAATGAAGTCCCTGGTCTTGGCCCGGCGAGCGCAGAAGTGCGCATGGTGACATCGTGTCTCTACGGTTGTTTTTCTGGTTTTGCATGCACTAGTTCACTTGGTTGTCCATCTGCTGTGTCCAGCTCAGGCCTGTGGGCTGGACTTTTGCCTCGTCCCTCACCCATTCTATGTTGGGGTTGGCGTTGCGCATATTCTGGGTCCTCTGAAGTTTAACTGGAATAAGAAGAAAGAGAAATGGAAGGGGCCTCCCCCTCCACCCCTCTCTGCTTGCCTGTGCACAAGAAGCTCCCAGCGCGGGGGCGGGCTGGCCGGACCACCGTTCACCCTCCCATGCCCCTGGTTTAGGGGCTGGGGGCTACATGACACTGTCCAAGTCGGCTGTAAGTGGCTGCCCGTCCAAGTCGGCTGTAAGTGGCTGTAAGTGGCAGCCATTTACTGGCGGGTGGGGCCTGCTCCCCCACCCCATCCCCCCTACTGGGGGGACTCACCCGAGAGGCCTGACCCCCCTTGCTCCCTGCTGGCAAGGGATCTCCGAGAACCAGGATCCAAGCTGCAGGCAGCCACCTATCTGCTTGCTGGTGGGCCCCTATAAACTTCTGATATGAAAACTTGTAGTACTTCAGTACTGTTAACCTTTTTCATCTTCCCCCTCCGAGGTTTAGCACATTGACACTTTTGTATTTTAACTTTTAATTTCTGTGTCCTCCCATATGACTTCTGTTGCGTTTAGTAGCTACATTAATTTTCCTATTTATATTATAGTAGATGTTCATTTCTAACTAGCCTAATAGCTTTATTGAAATATTATTTACACGCAAAAATATTCAAGTGAAAGGTACTGCTCACTTATTTTTTGTAAATATAGAGTTGTAACACCATTACTGCCAATTCATTTTAAGACATCAATTCAAAAATTTACTTTGTATCCATTTGCAGTTATTTCTCACTTGTACCTTCAGCCTAGATAACTACTTGCTTTTTATTTCTGTAGATTTGCCTTTTCTTAGAAATTTTCTATAAGTGGGACCATGCAATACATGGTCTTTTATGTCTGTTTTTCTCTTATCATAATGATATGGAATTTTATCCTTCTTACATGAATATCTTGTTCCTTTTTATTGCTAAATACCATCCATATAGCACCTTCAATTTCTTTTTCAGTTGATGAATACTTGGAGTACTCCCAGTTTTTGTTTACTATGAATAATGCTATTTCAAGCATGCACATACAAATCTGTGTAGACACTTGCTACCATTTCTAGTTAGTGCACAATTAGGAATAGAATTGCTAGAACATTTGTTAAAAGATAAATTTTATGCATTCAACTTTATAAGAAACTTCTAACCTACTTTCCAAAGTGGCTATATTCTTTTAGAATCTCACAGACACTTGGTATTGTCAGTCTTGTACCTATTGGCACCCTAGTAATTACTTATGGGGTGGTATTTTATTTTGATTTTCATTTTCCTAATGATGATGTTGAGTCACTCATGTTTTCTTGGGTGATGTGCAAAAGATTTTAGTAGACTGAAAAAAATTTCCTTTTTATCTGTAAGAATTCTTTACATCATCTGGATACAAATCCTAAACCAGATAAATAATTTGCAAATATTTTCTCCAAATGTGTGATTATTTATTTTCTTGATAGTATTATTCTCAAGAGCAAAAGTTTTAAATTTTCTTGAAATGAAATTTTCCATCATCTTCTTTAATGGATGATGTTTTAGCCTTGGAATTTCTTGCCTTAACCCAAGGCCACAGATTTTCTCCTATGTTCTCTCTTTTTAAAAAAATAATTTATTTATGTATATTTTACATCTTTGTATTCCTCAGGGTTCACCCACCATTTCCCCTCCCTGTCTGCTCCCACTCATCCCCCCTCTCCAGTTGTGTACTTTAGTTCCTATGTTCTCTTTTAGAAGTATAACTTTGGCTCTTACCTTAAAGCCTATAGTTTAAGTCAAATTGTGTATTTTTATATCAAATTTTATGTAAGGTAAGATCTAAATAAATGTATTTGCATGTGCATATTCAATTGTATAAGCACTATCTGTTGATAAAATTATCTTTTCTATAGTGAATTGTCTTGGCATCTTTACAGAAAATCAATTGTCCGTTAATGTTAGGACATATTTCTGTACTTTGTTCGATTCATTGAGCAGTATATCTGTCCTTATGCCAATACCACACTGTCTGAATGACTATACTTTTATAATAAATTTTAAAATAAGCTAATGTGAATCGTTCAATTTTGTTTTTCAAACCTACATTGAGCAGTCTAGGTCATTTGTATTTTTAATGCATACTAGGATGAACTTGCTAACTTATACCAAAAAGGAAAATTCTGCCAGGCCTTTGCAGGAATTGCGATTGAATCTAAAAGTCAATTTGGGTAGAACTGCCATCTTAACAATGGAGAATTTTCCAACCTGTGAACATTTAGATATTTAAATACCATTGTTCTCAAATCTCAACATTTAATTCTTACATTTATATTGTTAATCTTTCTCAAAGTTTTATTCTTCTTGTGACTATTATGAGTGGAATTATTTTCTTTTAGATTGTTACTAGCATCTTATATTGTTGATTATACTATTTCATTTTTGTTTTAAGCATTTGATACTATTAATTTTCTCCTAAGCATTGCATTAGCTTCACTCATACATCAATAGTATGTTTGGTTTTGTTCTCAATCTGAAATGTTTTATAATTAATCTTCTGATTTTTTCTTTGATCCTTGAGTTTAGAAGTGTTTTTCAAAGATTTGAGGTTTTCCCTGATTTCCTTCTCTTGACTGACAATTATAAATCTATGATAATGGGAGAGTATATGTTCTATGATTCACTCCTTTTAAAGCTATTGATACTTTATACTTTAACAGCTGATCTATTCTGGAGTACTTGGTTGATAAGTGTTCATTTATAATTATTATATAATATTGCTGTTTATATCCTTTTATCATTAAATAATATTCCTCTTTTACTAAAATAAGTCAAGTGTAATTGATATAAAACATTTTACTTTAGGTGTACAATAACAATTTGTATTGTGAAGTGATCAGTACAATAAATTTGTCTTATTTTCAAAATTACAATACCAGCCTGCATGTGTGCATTGGTGATAAAATGGTAAGTATTGCTGCCTTCAAAATTATAGTATCATGGTATTTATTATGTATATTTCCTTGATTTACTTATTTTCTAACTGGAAGTTTACACCTCTTGAATACCCTTCACGCAAGTAGCCCACATCAATCCTCATCACCAATATTTTCAGTTCTTATGATTTTAGTTTAGTTTGTTTTGTTTTTATAATCCACAAATAAGTGAAGTCACATTTTTTGTCTCTGTTCTACTTATTTCACTAGCCTAATACACTCAAAGTTTACCCATTATTACAAATGCCAAGACTTCATTCTTTTATCTGACTGAGCAGTACTCCATTGTATATAAAGATCACATCTTCTTTATCTTGCATATGTTAATGGATACTTAGATTGTTTCACATTAATGAATAGCTAGATTGTTTCAGCATCTTGGCTATTGTAAATAATGTTGCAGTGTAAGCAATAATTTTCGAATTCAAATTATTGAATTAAAAAATTCAAAATTTTTTTAATGTAGTGCTTTATTTTATTAATTTTTCTATTTATTTTTTGATTTGGTGTTTTAAATTGTGTCTGGTAAACACACAGAAGTGATATTTCTGGATTACATATGGCAGCTAGACTTAAAAATTTTTGAGGGTGCACCCATAATGATTTTCATTGACTATCCCAATTTGTATTCCCAGCAGTGCATGAGGTTTCCTTTTCTCCACATCCTCACTATTTATTTCTAACTTTTTTGATGCTAGCCATATCTAATAGGAGAGGTGATATCTCATTGTCGCTTACATTTCCCTGGTAATTAGTGCTATTGAGCATGTTTTCATATGCCAACTGACCCTCTAGATGTATACTTTGGAAATATTGTCTATTCAGTTCCCTTGCCAATTTTAAAATCCAAATTGTATTTTTTTAAAAATTGAATTGTATGAGTTTTTTTTTTAAATTTTCAATACTAACCCTTTATCAGATATATGATTTGTGAATATCTTCTCCCATTCTTTACGTTGTCTTTTCATTTTTTGATAGTTTTTGCTGTGCAGAGACTTTTTTAGTTTAAGGTGACCTGATTTGTTTGATTTTGCTATTTATATCCTTCCCTTTAGGGTCAAATCTAACAAAACATCTCTGTTCATCAGGTATATTGGCCATAATTGGACCAATGCCAATGAGCTTATTGTCTGTATTTTCTTCTAGAAATTTTATGGTTTCAGATCTTATAGTTAAGTCTTTAATTCAATTTGAGTTAATTTTTGTGTATATGTAAGACAGTGGTCAAATATTATTCTTTTGTTTGTGAATGTTTCAGTCTTCCTAACACATTTTATTAAACAGACTATCTTTTCCCCATTATACCTTCTTATCTCCTTTGTTGTAATTTAATTCACTGATATACATTGATTTGTTCCTGGGTTCTCTATCCTGTTACATTGACACTTGCCTCTATTTTGAATTATATAGCTTGACTATATAGTTCTGAATCATAAATCATGATTTATGATTTGTTATTTTTGTTATTTTTCCAGATTGCTTTGATTAAGTTCCATACAAATTTTAGGATTGTTTGATTTCTTTCTGTGAAATTTTCCACTAGGAATTGCATTGATTCTGTGTACTTACATGGGTTTATTAACATGTTCATACTGATCAAACCCTGCTCCAGATAGATTCACCCTCTTAGAAGCCTCCTCTGAGCCTCCCCACCATTCAGGTCAGCTGGGAAGTCACTAGCACCAGTGCCATGACATGTAAGTAAACAAAAGTTCAGACTTACTCACAGCCTTGATAACATACAACATGCCCACCAATACCAGAGCCATAGTTGCTCAGTATGTAACACAAGCCTGAAAGCAAAACACAGTAAGGAGAAAAACTAAACATGCAAGCAAGCCCTATGGCTAACAATGCATCACCACCAAAGAAAAGTCAATCTCCAGAAAACACCAAGGAATATACTGAAAAAATGACTTGTATTTCTGACAGACTTCAAAATCAACATGGTAAAAGCACTTCAACAGATAAGGGAAGAAGTAGAAAAATATAAAAACAAAACCATCAACTAGAATAACTTAATTGATGAACTGAAGAATGAAAATGAATCCTTGAACGTGAAATTGAAGGAGAGCCAGGATTAAAGAATTGCAGTAGAGGACCTCAAAAATGCAGGGAAAAGCCATGAAAGCAGATTAGATGAAATAGAAGAATGAATCAGCACACTCAAATATATAGAAATAGAGAAGACAAAGAGAGGGAGAAAAAGAAGATTGAAGAAAAACTCAGAGACCTGTCATATTCCTTAAAGAGAGGAAATATAAGAGTAATTGCAATCCCAGAAGGAGAAGAGTCATGGGAACTGAAAGGCTTTTTAATGCAATAATAGAGAACTTCCCAACTCTGAAAAAAAATGAAAATAGACATACAGGAAGCAAAAAGAACACCAAACTAATGAAAGAAAAACCTCAGCAAGACACAGCATAATGAAACTTCTAGGAACCCAAGATAAGGAAAAAATAATAACTGGAGAAAAGAAACAGATAAGGAAAGTCCACTAGGCTGACTTTAGATTTCTCTGAAGGACACTCCAGGCAAGGAGAGATGGAGCCACATCTACAAAAAACTCCAAGACAAAAAGTGCCAGCGAAGTATACCCTGCAAAACTATCCTTCCTATATGAAGGAAAAATTAGAACCTTCTCTGACAGGCAAAATTTGCTACCACTAAATCCCAACATCAAGAAAATTTGCAAGAGGGCTCAGGAGCAAAGTCATAAGAAGAATAAAGAACAAACAAAACAAGGAACCAAATCAAAATCTCAAAATGAGCCCAAAAAAACCAGCGTTTGAATCTCAAACATCAATAACCACTCTAAATGTCAATGATCTAAACTCAACAATCAAAAGACATAGAATTGCAGACTGGATCAAAAAACAGAACCCAACATTCTGCTGCCTCCAAGAAACACATCTGATCTCTAAGGACAAGCATAGACTAAAGATACAGAGTTGGAAAACTATATTACAAGCAAATGACCCCCACAAAAAAGTAGGGGTTGCCATTCTTAGAGCAGACTTCAAACTGAAAAATTGACAAAAGATAAAGAAGGCCAATACCTAATGGTTAAAGGGTGAATCCACCAATAACAATTATCAACATATATACACCTAATGAGGGAGCACACAAATTCATAAAACAACTACCAGCAGAATTGAAAACAAACACTGGTGAGAACATGTATGTGGTAGATTTTAACACTCCACTCTCACCAAAAGACAGATCAATAAAACAGAAACTACACAGACACAAAAGCTTTAAAGGAAGATCTTGACCAAATGAACCTAATAGATATCTACAGGACACTGCACCTCCAGAAAAAAGAATACACATGGTTCATTCTCTAAATTTGGCCATATATTAGGCCACAAGGCAAACCTAAATACACAAAAATTAAAATGATATCAACCTTTTTCTCTGATCATAAAGGCATCAAACTTGAAATCAACAATGAAAAGAAATTAAGAGTATACACTACACAGAGACTGAACAACAGGCTTTTGGAAGGTCACTGGGTAAAAGGAAATCAAAGAAAAAATTAAAACATACATGGAGACAAACAACAAAGATGACACAGCATTCCAAAATCTGTGGGATGTAGCAAAAACAGTATTAAGAGGAGAATTCAGAGTAATACAGGCCCAAATATAAAGGATTGAAACAACCCAAAGTAATACTCTAATCTCCCAACTAGAGAACCTAGAAAAAGAGCAACAAAAATTCCAAAACCCAGCAGAAGACAAGAAATAACAAAAATAAAAGCAGAGATAAATGATATAGAAACTACAAATATCAAGAAGATAAACAAAGCCAAAAGCTGGTTCTTTGAAAAAAAATAATTGATAAACCCCTTGCAAGGCTTACAAAGAAAAGAGTGAAAACTCAAACAGGATCATAAACAAAAAGGGAGATGTTACAAGAGACACAGCAGAAATCCAAGATATAGAGACTACTATGAACATCTACATGCAAACAAATAGAACAAGCTGGAAGAGATGAACAGATTTCTCAAACAATACAGTCATCCAAAATTGAACAAAGAAGAAATGGATAACTTAAACAGGTCAATCACAAGCAGTGAAATTGAGGCAGTTATCAGAACCGTACTTAAAACCAAGAGCCAAAGTCCAGATGGTTTCACAAATGAATTCTACTAAACATTCAAAGAAATTACACTGGCACTGTTAAAACTCTTTCAAGAAAGAAGAAAAGCTACCAAATATATTCTGTGAAGCAAATGTTACACTAATTCCACAACCAAACAAAGATAGTGCAAAGAAAGAGAACTGGAGACCAATCTCCCTAAAGAACACAGATGCAAAAATTCTGAACAAAATCCTGTCAAACCAAATCCAACATTGCATAAAAAGGATCATCCATCATGACCAAGTGGGATTCATCCCAGTGGCACAGGGATGGTTCAACATCTGAAAATCTCAATCAACATAATCCATCACAATAACAAAGAGAAAACAAAAACCATATGATCATATCAATAGATGTGGAAAAATCATTTGATAAAGTTCAGTACCCTTTCATTTTCATGGTAAAAGCTCTGGAAAACAATTGGTATAAAAGGGACATACCTCAACATATAAAAGCTATATAGGACAAACCCTCAGCAAATATCCTCAACAGTGAAAAACTGAAATCATTTCAATTAAGACCTGGAACTAGGCAAGGATGCCCACTCTCAGCACTCCTTTTCAACTTATTCTGAAAGTCCTACCTAGGGCAATAAGACAAGAGAGAGACATAAAAGGAATTCAAATAGGGAAGGAAGAAATAAAGCTACTGTTATATGTGGGTGATATATACTCTATGTAGAGAAACCCCCCTTCCCCCAAAGACAGAGAAGCTAATTGAAATAATAAATCAATCCAGTAAGGAAGAAGAAATTTATAAAAACACCCCATTACCATTGCACCAAAGAAAATCAAATACTTGGGAATAAACCTAACAAAAGAAATAAAAGACCTATACAAAGAAAACTATAAAACATTCTTAAAAGAAATAGTTGTTAAAAAATGGAAAGCCCTGTAAATGGATTAGAAGAATCAACATTATCAAAATGGCCATACTACCAAAGGCAATCTATAGAATCAATGCAATTCCTATAAAGATCCCAATAACATGTTTTAAAAGAAACAGAACAAAAATTACTGGAATTCATATGGAACAAAAGACCCTAAATAGCCAAAACCCTTTTGACATACGGAAGAGAGAATGGAGGTATTACAATTCCAGACTTCAAATTATACTACAAAGCCATCATACTTAAAACAGCATGGTACTGGTACAAAAATGGACAAACAGACCAATGGATCAGAATCGAATTCCCAGAAATAAAAGCACACGTATATGGTCAACTAGTCTTTGACAAAGAGTCAAAAAACATACTCTGGAACAAGGATAGCCTCTTCAGTAAATGTTGCTGGGAAAACTGGGTCAAGACATGCAAAATAAAAAATGGACCAGGACAACACCCTCACACCCTGTACAAAAATTAACTCAAAATGGATAAAAGACTTGGATGTGAGACCTGAAACCATAAAATTCATAGAAGAAAACCTGGGCAAAACTCTTTATGTATTTCACCTTAGAAATCCATTTCTGGAAACAATTACAGCTGGCAAAAAAAAAAAAAAAGAAAGAAAGAAAAAGAAAACAAACAGCTGGGACTATATCAAACTAAAAAGTTTCTGTATAGCAAAAGAGAAAATAAAACAAAAAGAAACCCAATCAATGGGAGAACATTTTTGTCTTCAGACAAGTAACAAGAGTTTGATAAAGATCCACAAAGAGCTCCTACAACTTAACAAAAACAAAGCAAAAAGCCCAGTCAAAATTGGGGAAAACTAAAAAGACTTCACCAAAGAGAAGATACAGATGGCTAATAGGCATATGAACGAATGCCCAAATCAATAATAATTAGGGAAATACAAATTAAAACCACACTGAGATACCATCTTACACCAGTACAAATGGCTCATATAAATAAAACAGGCAGGAAGTGTTGACATGGATGTGGAGAAAAAGGAAGTCTTACACTGCGGTGGGAGTGCAAACAGGTCCACTATGGAAGACTGTGTGGAGGACCCTCAAACAATTGAAAGTAGAATTACCATTTGACCCTGCAATCCCACTACTGGGAATCTACCCAGAGGACATGAAAACACTAATTAAAAAGGACACCTACACACACATGTTTATTGTACCTCATTTACAATTGCCAAGATATGGAAACCAGCAAAACTCCCCAAAACTGACGATTGACTGAAAAAAAAGTGGTGTATGTACATGATGGAATACTATGCATCAATCAAGGAGGACAAACATGTTATTTGCAGCAACATGGATAGAACTAAAAGGACTCATATTAGCAGAAATAAGCCAAAAAGAAAAAGAATTACAGCATGATCTCACTTATATAACAGATATAGGGAAAATCAAACAAATAAGAAAATTAGAAACTACCAATGGGGCTGAATGATGGAACGAGAGAGGAGGAAGAGGAAGAAGGCAGGGGAGGAGGAGGGCACAAAAGAGCAGGATGGTTAACAGGTGTTAGAGAAATGGGAAAACCCCAGGGTATGCAATAATGTATTATGTATATATATATATATATATATATATACACATATATATGCAAATAAAAATTAAATTAAAAAAATCAGCCATTACAGAGATAGTTGACATTTTCTGTGGACATCTTTTCTATCCTATTCCCCATTATACATTCCCAGAAATAATAATCAGTACACTGGGTTTGATATTTATCATTCCTATAGTATTTGAAACTTAAATCACATGTATGAGTAAATAATATATTATTTTGCATGGTTTATAATTTTGTAGTTATGGTATTGTATACCTATGTATATGTGTGTATACCTATCTGTAACTTGTTTTCTTCCCATAAATAAATGAATGAATAAATGCATGATAATACTATTCTTCCAATTCATGATCATGGAATAAATCTCCATTTTTAAAAAATTTATCTCATCTGTATCTTGTATTATTCATTGTACAGGTTTTTCAATTCCTGAGTTAAATTTATTCCTAGATTTTTTTTATGTGATTTTAAGTCAAATTACTTTTCAAATTTCTCTTTCTGGTAGTTTGCTGTTGGTGTATATTAACAAACCCATTTTTGTATAGTGTGTCCTGCAAATTTACTGAATTTGGTTTTTTTAGGAAGGGAATCTTTAGAGACTATAAATAAAATCATGTTGTCTGCAGGTAGTGATAGTTTTTTTTTCCAATTTGGTTGCCATTTTCCCTGCCTTTTCTAGTATAATTGCTCTGGTTTAGACTTCTAATTCTATGTGAAAATATAGTAGTAAATTACATCTAATACATAAAATACTTCTAATATATGTGCATACTTGTCTTATTCAAAATCGTAGAGAAAACGTACAGTATTTTTACCACTGGGTAAGAATTAAACTGTGAGCTTATCATAAGTAACCTTCAATATGGTGAGGCAAGTCTTCTGTATATCCATTTTGTTGATAGTTTTTGAGTTTAGTTGAGAGATTTTGCACTTGTTCATCATGGATATTAGCTCATAATTTCTATTGAATTCTTGTTTGGTTTTGTTATCAGGATGATATGTCTTCAGCTATTTGTTTTAAATGTATTGAGACTTGTTTTATAATCTGACATGTGGCCTATTCTAGAGAATGTTCCATGTGTACTTGAGAAAATGTGTTTTCTTCTACCTTTGGATGAAATGTCCTGTGCATATCTTTTAAGTCCATCTGGTCTAATATATTATTTAATGCTGATATTTCTTTATTGATTTTCTCTCTAGGTTATCTGTCCACAGCTGTAATTGGGTATTAAACTGCCTTATTATTACATTGCTATCAATTTCTCCCTTCAGGTTTTTACATTAACTTTATGTCTTTACTTGTTTCTATGTTAGGTACATAAGTATTTACAATTGTTATGTGCTCTTATTGGATTGATATCTTTATTAATAAGTAATAAACTCTTTTGTCTTAGTCTTTGTTTTCCAGTCATTTTGTCTCATAAGTATGACTATGCTACTTTTCAATTTGTATAGAATATCTTTCTACACCTCTGTTTTCAGTCTGTGTCTCTTTAATTCTGAAGAGGCTAGGAAGCAAAGAGATAATTCTTGTTTTTTGTTGTTTTTTTTTAATCAGTTCATCCACTCTTTTATTGGGAAAGTTTAGCCAATTTGCATTTAAAATGATGACTGATAGGTGTGTATTTATTGCTATTTTGTTCATTGTTTTTTGATTTTTGTAATTCCTTTTCTGTTTCTTCTTTTCTTGTGCTTTTGCTTTGTGGCTTGATGATCTGTTTTTGTGTTTAGATACTAATTTTAAAACTACATTTTCCCCTATATCTCCACATTTTATATTTTAGTGTCGTATTTTGTGTTTGTATTTGCATCCCTTGATGATTATAGTTTTTAAAATATTTCTGATTTTGTCTTTTAATCTTTGTGCTTATTTTGTAAATGGTTGACTCATTACCTTTACTTGTATTTCTCTTTAGCAGCAAGTTTTTTCTTTCATGTTTTCTTTCTTGTTCCAAATTAGTGACACTTCTTTGCAGCTGAAAGAAGACCCTTTCATATTTCTTATAAGGCTAACTTAGTGTTAATGGCATCTATTAGCTTTTGTTAAATACCACCAGTTTTTACTGGTGTTTTTACTCTTTGCCTCAAATCAAGTCTATTCCTCTGGTAGCAAGACTGTTGATTTTCTTAGCAGTCACTACCTTAGTAGTAAAACCTAGTGTAGTTAATATCAACTGAGCTGTGGTGGGAGATCAGAACTCTTCATAAGAGAAACCTCCAATCGTTGCTGTTCATATAGGCAGTTTGACTAGGTTTTTATAAATAAAACATTTTTTAGTTTATTATTTATCATACATTGATTTCCATTCTAAAGTTGTTGTTCATAATTTATATATTGTTTATACTTACATTTTAGAAAAGGGTCTTCTTTTTCAGATTACCATAGGTAGAAATATCATCTTTAGTATGTTTAAAGTTTTAATTTTGAAATTTTTAATCCTCCTGGAATTTTAATTGTGTTTTGAGTTTGGAATTGGGATCTTACTTTTCACCCCTCACCAGATATGTTGACAATTTTTCTAAACAACTTTTGCTTGATTGAATCCATATCTGGTCTTAGTTGGGTTGAATGTAATTTTTGAATGAGATTAATCTTGCTTGAGTATGCATGTATGTACATTGTTATAGCTGTAGAGGAAAATAGCATTAGGTCTTAAAAAATAAATTGAAGCAGCCTCAATATGTCAAGATAAGGTACAAAGATTGGTATGTAATAGAGGAGACTAATGCTTACCAGAAATTGCTAATGTTTAGACTGGATTTGGAATAATCACATTGGATTTTGACCCTTTTATGACTCTATGTACTTGGCTTCTACTCTTGTCTACATCTTTTCCTCTGTCTAGCTTCAGTCTGGTATTTTGGTTTTAGCGTCTTCGCTATCTTGGTATACTTTTGAAAATAAACAGAGCTCTTAGTGAACCCAATAGCCCTTCTCAGTTAATTGAGCCATGTTATTTTCTCAAACAGGAGGAGTGAAACTAGTCTTGATGTTCCAGTTGAATCATCTTCTCTACTCTTATTTTTTTCCAATGGGAGATGTCATTTATTTACTTTTAATTAAGATCAAAATATTCATCTTGCTATGAATTGTCCATTTCCACACCAAATAAAATTGATTTTGTTCTTATGCTTGGTCTTCTGTCAATTGATAACCTCAGAATGGGGTTCTACATTTTCATTGAATCATATTATTTTTGGTGTTTTGGCTATTCAGACTGCTCTGTATCCATTTTTTAATTATTTACGATTAATTGTTTTCCTTGTATTTTTGTGGTCCCCATCATTCTCCTGTCACCATATCACCTGTGACCTGTTACCATATCCCCTTAGGTTCACCCTTCCCCTGTTTTGCCCTCACCCAGTCCCTCTCTTTTGCTCTATTTCAGTTTCTTTGTTATGTGCTTCCTATCATATTGTGGTTATAAATCTGCATTGTATCCTCTTTCTTTAAATAAGAATAGTAGTAACTATCAAGGCTAGAGGGCTTTTGTAGTTGTAATAATGTGAGTGTGGATGCCAGGTTCCTCTCTCATTTCCATGGACACGGTTTAGAACAGCTGTGATGACAGAGAAGCCACTTTGCTGCTAGAATGATGTAATTGCCATTTAAATTATTTTCTGACTGTTTTTGTAGCCAGACTCTACTAAGAAAACTAGCTGTTAAGAAGCAGGTGGGTCCAGACCACTTCTTATATCAGACAGACTTGCTGAGTGATTTCCCTCATTGATGACATGTCTATACTTTGATTTCAGTCCTATAGAGCATTCTGGTGACAGATGGGACTGCCTGCCACCAAGTGGTGTCCTGGTTAGAACCTGTAAGCTTGAACCATGGCAAGAGAAAGACACAACTTGCTCCAGCTTTTGGCACTGTGCAACTGTGCAACTTTGGATCTTGGACAACTCTTAGCTTAGTGCTGCAACTGCTTATTGTGCTGCTGCTGCTGCAGCTGTGTCTTGAAGATGGAATTTTTCCTGTTCTTTCAATGCTTGTTCTAGAACAGATGCGGATGACCTGCAGGTGAGGCTACACATTGCCACCTACAGCTCCTTCCTGAGCACCTCAATCTGGTTTGGCAGAGTAGTATTTGAGCGGAGTTGGTGCCAGCTTCTCCTTGAGCACAGTCTGAAAGCATGATATCTTCTGCTTGTGTATGTGTGTGCAGCAACTTGAACTAGGTTCCTCCATGTAAGAGATGAGAGATGAGCTTGCCCTCTTACAGTTCATCAGAAACCGAGCCTCTAGTTCTCTACTCTTTGATCAACACAGTCAGTGTCTCCACATTTCTGTGGATTCGGCCAGTACTTAGAATTACTTTTTCTCCAGGGGAATAGGAGAATGAACTTACACTGACAACTGGACTATGAGATATTGGTATTCCTGTACAGTAAGATGCTACATAGCTTTCTGGACTAACACTTTCACTCCCCAAATGCCAGCAACAAAAGTTTGTCAAGCCAACCATAACAGAAGAGATCAGTTAGCTGGTAAACCTTCTTAGGAGAAACACAAATAATGAGACATATAACTAAGTTGTTCTATGATGACAGTATCTTACTGGACTGTTAATATGAACATTACAAATTTATTAAGGAACAAAAAAATAGTATACATGTGAGTACAGATTCTGGTGAAAATTAGAGCTAATCTCTAGGAAGTTCTCAGGATGCCATAAATGCTACATATTGGCATTACTTAGATACTTTACAACATTCAGTAATGATTCATGTCTTAGAGGTTTCATGTATGGATAAAAAGAAAAAAAATAAAGTACTTGGCATGTAGTTGATCCTTAATAATCTCTGATTATTTGATAAATTTCAAGAAACATAGGTAGTTAACCCCTTTAAGTATGACTTCAATTTGGAGTTAAGAGATTTATTTTTGTCTTGACACCAGAGCTAATTAGCTCTGTACTCTTGAGCAAAACACTCTGGGCCCTACTCTGCACACTCAAAAAGTAGATATTTGGATAAGTCAATTGAAAATGTCGCTTTTAAGGGGCTGGGCACAGTGGCTTGGCATCTGTAAGCTTCAGCCTATGAAGCGGCTGTGGCTAGGGATCGTGGTTCGAGTCCTGCCTGGGGCCCATAGCAAGACCTAGTTCCAAAAAAATAGCTGGGCATGGTGGCGTGCCTGTATTCCCAGCTACCTGGGAAGCTGGGGATTGCTTGAGTCTGTGGTACCCCGTGCAACGAGAGCCTGCGGTTCCACGGGCAAAAATAGCAAGACCTAGTCTCAAAAGAAAAAAAAAGAAAGAAAATGTCCCTTTTATAAAGTAGAAAGCATGCTTCCTTATGTCTTATAGGGAAGGAAAAAATATGGGATACTGAGGAATATTCCAGAAGTATGGTAAATTCTAAGAATTTAGGTCATTAACTTTGCAAAATGAGTGAATTCAATGAAAATGAGTGGATGAAAAGCAGTTTATGCACAGCCATTATTCATTGAGATACAGTTTCTAGGCATCTGAGTCCTGAGGAAAATTGCACTGGGATCTTCAGAGCACTTCCAGAAGAGATTTTTGATGGAGTTTTATATCTTTTGCTTCCTCTGCACATCAAAACATTTAACATACTGTAAATTTAGAAGCAGTTTCTCTCCTGGTGTTCAGGAAACTGAGCACATCACTGCTGCCCTCTTTCCAGCGATATTGGAAAGTTGTCTGAACTCACCTGCTATTTTAATTTTTTTTTTGTTTTTAAGAAAAACATCTTTTTTGTTGATTAAAAGATCATGTTTACCTTGAAAGGATATTTTCTCTTAATTAAGAGAGCCATTAAAGACATACTCTTCAAAACATTTCTTTGAATTAAATTTCATTGGGAGTTGGGTGGTGGTGAAAGGGAAAGTTTCTGTACTTTGGGATTTTGAAATAAATGTGACTAATGAATTTCATTTGTCTTGATATGCTCATTGCCTGGCACATAGCTGCTCCTAAAATAGCTGCTAAACAAATTTAAAGCATCTTTTTAGTATCAAAATAGCTTAGTGTGTTATGGCAGACTATTTTTAATAGAAATTCACTAGGAAGAGCACATGGATTTGGGGAAATTGTATTATATTGTATTTGGGAACCAGGAAAGGGGAGAGACTGGCTTGGCTCCTGTTGGGGCCTCTTCCTGCAGATAGAGGATGTGATAGAAGTCTTCAGTCCAGATAAGGCCTGGTGGCTTCCTCCATCAGTAGTTTGGTATTGAATGTGCATGTGTTATAAGAATTGGGTGGGACTAGCTAGACACTGTCTGAATTCTTGGCAAGAGGAAGACATTGCAAAAGAAAAAGTCTGAGGCTAAACATACTTTTATATCTGGATGAAGCATGTGAATGAATCTGGAACTCTCACTTGGGGCTTAGTTCTGCACTGTATTGATAACTTCCCATATTGAAGACATCCCTTTTAAAGGACTAAGGACTTCTTTTTACCCATGGCAATGTACATTGCTTATGACAGCACAAGAGAACCAGACAGAGTCCTGGTAGTATAAAGTAGAAGGAAGAGTACTTGGCTAGAGATCATGGCCACCTGATAAGCTATGTAGCTTTAGCCAAATTGTTTAACCTCTCTGGATCTCTGTGACAACATCTAAAATGTGAGGAGTTTTAAAAAGGTGAACTCTTTTATTCAGCTACATGCACTGTGCTAGGTGTCAAGCAGTGGGATCCAATCCAGAGTGAGCATACACAGTCCTGGCTCTCATTCTGGCTAAATAGAATGTCTGAAACAGGTTAATAAAATGCCAGTAGGTAAAGAGAAGGAAATGACTAATGATGTTTGCTAAGACTTGAGAGCTGACATTTGAAGAGTAAAAATTCACTGGGAATTTATTCTGTCGTCACTGATTCTACACATATTGGCTGTGCCTGTTGTATACAAGGATTTGGATAATGGCTGTGAAGAAAACAGACAGGTTTTTTACCCTCATTCAATTGAAGCTAAGCTGGGGGTCCCAGGGGAAGTTGGGAAGAGGGATTATTATCATCTTACATTTAGTGGACTTTTAATTTTATCTCTGTTCACTTTCTCAATATACATACACTATAGATTGTATCCTCCCTGTATTTTGAGAAAAGTGAGGACCATAAGAGTAAAATCATTTGCTAAACCCACACTAGGAAGAGGTTATAAGGATTCATTTCACCATGTCTATCTTCAGAATTCCATGATTTAACTGTGATGTGATTTGGTGGAAGGAGAGGCTTTGATGTCTGTTCAGTGGATACTGGTTTGGCCTGCCCAGCATTCATTCTTTGATACCTTTTCCTTCAGGGTTCTAATACCATGCACTCTTATTCCATGTTTTTAGAGTAGAGAGCTCATCCCTCCCCCTCTGGATTTTAGAGATGTGGTCTTGATTCAAGCCTGGCCTGGCAGAGCACACATCTATCTGGGCATGGTGATGAGCCAGGGACTGAAACATGACAAGTTGCAAGACTTAGAATCAACACCTGCGTTTTTACTGAAAATACTGAAAAACATTTTGCTCTTTCCCCTGGGATTATTAAACTGCAAGCTGGAACTGTTGATGGTCATTGTCACCCCATGAGGGGAGCATGTACCTACTGAAAATGAAGGCAACAGAGAGGAAAGCAGGCCAGAGCAACATTTCTAGATATCCTCTGTGCCCTGGGATCTAATTTGACTGAAATGGGTATACCCTTGTACTTTTCAGTTATGTGAACTAGTAGATTGCTTTATTCCTCTTAAGTGGTCTGGATTACTGTTACTTGCAACTAAAAATCCTGAAGAATACAACCTCTAAGAGTGTGTTGAGATTTCCCCCCCCTCTTTCTTCGTATGTTCTTCATAATTCCTGCAAAAGTCTCCACCAGAATCATTGAAACTTTTGTTATTGGAGATTAATAGAACATTGTCTCTACTTTTTCCGTGTCTCAGTACTCTGCCCCAGGACCATATATTTTGATACCCATGTGTGGGTTGGATTAAACAAAATCTTTCCCTCTGATCATTCCACATACTCTGCCACCTGATTCTCCCCATGTTAAGATCCCAAGCACAGCTCCTCCTTACTGTAGGAATATTACACTGATGGGCTATAAAATCTTGTAGTTGGTAGTAGCATAGATGAAGACTGAAAGTAACCAGTGGGGACAACAACTTTCCTGGTCTGAGTTTCCAATAATGACCTCTCCAAGTCCTAACTCCCAGAATTGTTTTCCTGGACAGCTGATGCAGCCCTGGTCTGTACAGCCTGGAGGTCAAAGAAATATTTGCGATCTTCCTTTGTGGAAGGAGGGATATTGTAGGGTGCTGCATATTATTTTGTATGAGTCCACTGTCTTATTTTGCTTCTAATATCTGAAGCCTGAGTAATTACTCTGCTGTTCATATTCCGTCCTCACAACCCCTTCATTCAAAGGGGTGGGATGGCTACTATCTGTTTTCCACCTTTGTTTGCAGACTATTTGCAGGCATGTTTACCTCTGGATTACTAACTATGGCACTGCTATACGCTATAAAGGATATCCTCTTTTCTTTCTCCCTTTGTCCCTGTCTCCTGTTTTGCCCCTCACTGTGGTATGCCAGTCAGGGATGAAGTATTCTTTTTTTTCAGAAAGCACATCCTAAAACCAGACTTAGCTTTTGGTAAGAAATTTTCAAAAAGCATCTGGGTAACCACTCCAGTGCCTTCCTGAGAACATGGGTCTAAGTTGTGGTAGAGGTTTCATGGTGATGTTTGGCCTGGGCCAAGACTTCCAAGTGAAATCACTCTAGAAGTATGATACCCCTTTCTAGAAATGAAACTGTTCCGTTCAAAGTGTTCTGTAGAGTGGAGAGGTATGTGTCTTCAGGACACAGGCTCACATTGAGAAGAAGTCAGGTTGGTTCCTGGCATGTGTGGGACACACCTGAGGGATTTGCTAGAAGTGTGGGGAGCAGGGGAGAAAAACTGAGAACTGATATTCCTGACTCTTCAAGTGATTGCTTAGAGCTAGGGAGACTTAGGTGTTGACATGAGTACCCCCAACTCACCTTGGGGAGGCGATCAGAGCATCTGGTCACACTGAAGGTGAGAAGGGTGTCCAGTGTGAATCTGTACCAGTCTAAGAAGCAAACTATTTCCTCTCTCTGCTCTTTTCCTTTGCATTCTTCTCAGTGCCCAGATCACTGACAGGAAAGTACAGGGATTACCAGAGGACTGTGCTGAGAGCTCTGAGGATTTGGGACCTGATCCAGTAGTATAAGGAAGCATCACCAGGACCTTTAAGAGGGATGTGTCCTGTGTGCCAGCAAATGAGCAACACAAAATGCAGAGGGATGTTTTCAGAGTCTTCTGGAAAGGTTTAGGGGAACATCATTAAGGGACCAGCAAGGAAGAAGACCCTATAGTTAATGTCAGGGGTGCTCTAATTTATCCTCCTCACTGGGCTCTCAGGAAACTCCCATTATTAACTTCTCTATCAAGGCCTAAAAGACCTCTATTAAAATGCAAATGAGATTTGCTAAAGACGTTTCAATGAGCCTTACTAACAATGCCTTCACTGCCCCTTCTTCCTGAGGTGGAATTAGCCCTAATAGAGACACAAGGCAACTGAATTTTGATGGAAGGGGGTGAGAAATCTCCACCTTGTTGAAACTGGGAATGCAGTCAAGTGAGGGAAGCCAGCAGTGGTGTGAAGACACAGATTTCCAGCAGGAAATGGGAATGACTTTTCAGGGGGTGTGAAAGAGGGATAAGAGAACTGAAGCCAATTTCACCAATTCCCAGTTTCAGTTGGTGTTAAAATTTTTCATATAACACCAGAGCACACTTTCTTAAGGCTGGCCCACTTGGGACTCACAACTTTCCTTCAGAAATATGTATTTTCAAGAGCATCAGAAGATCAGAAGTACTGTTACACATGACCAATTTTAGTATCTATATATCCTTACCCTTTTCTTCCCATCATCTGTCCTTTTGACTTGCAGATTAACAGAGAAAGCAGTAGGGAGTTTTCTCAAAAAGTTAAAAATGGGCCTGCAATATGACCCAGGTTTTCCACTCCTAGATATCTATCCAAAGGATACTGAAACAAATTCAAAAGGAAACTTTCACTCCCATTTTTACTGCAGCACTATTAATAATAGCCAAACTATGTGAACAACTTAAGTGTCCACAAACAATTGAATGGAAGGAGATATGAGATATACACAATAGAATACTGCTTTATACCAAACCTTGAAAGTTGAACTTAGAGGCTTCCAGAAGAGGAAGGGAATGATGGGCAAGAACAGTGTGAGGAGAGAGCATGATGGACTTGGTAAAGGACAAGAGGCACTTTGATGGGGGGTATGCAATGAGGACTATATCTGAAGGAAGAAATCCAAAATACTAACAAGGATATAAACCAACATTACTTAAATAAAAACCAAAACTGAAACAAAACCCAAACAAACAAAAACAAACTTTTGCCTGATGGCCCCAGACAGTCGGCCTAACTGCATGATTTTCAACTTTTAAAAGTCTTCTGGAAGCCTCTCGCATGGAGAGAATCTCTGCCTGTAAGCCAATGGTAGCGTGCAGTGTATTGTAGACATAACTCACTTTATAAATAAGTAATACAAAAAATGTTGGTCTCTTACTCTAGGTTATATTCAGACACAAGCAGGTTTGTAAACTTTGGGTTCTTTGAATTTGCAGATTATTCTGTTTTTCACAAGGAGCATGTTGCTTAGTGGTGAGTAGCAGAACAGTAGGCTGTACTTTTTTTCAAAGGGATGCTTAGTTTATACTAGTTGTACTTAGTACAATTTTCAGTACAACTCAGTTGTGTTTGCTACTGGACAGTTTATAGAAGAAAAATAAGGTGTACTTCAGAAATTCCAAACTGATATGTTTCTTCATCTTGTGGCATCTAAATTGATCCTCCAATTGTGTCTTAATTTTACAAAGGTCGATTAAATGCTTAAAGCTGGTGTGTTTTGTATCAAATTTACTGCAGTATTATAATGAGCTCTGTAATTTATGAATGATTGCATTCTTTGAATAATCAACACATTAGGATCATTTGTGACTGTTTTATAAAAATAGAAGCATGAGTTTGCTCTCAATATTATAGACATTAGTGGTGGCTTCATTATATATTGCTGGTCATATCTATAATTTCCTAGACATCAATTTATTCCTTGGCTAGAGTGCTACACACTCTCTTCCTTTCTTCCATTTAAGATGCTCATGCATGAAACTGAATTCTGCTTTCTAGTGTTAGGTTAAAATTAGGATTTCCTAAATAATCAGCCCAAATTGGAATTTCTTAAAATATGAGTATTGTTATAAAACAACTGAATAAATTTAAAAGATCTGATTGGCTTTATCCAATGACCTACTTATCTACTAGCTCCAATCTAGCAGAGAAAAAGCTGCTTTGAAGTGTTAAATAAAATGAAAGACTTTTATGGTCAAAGGGAGAAGAAACAAGATCTTATACTAACAAAAAACTCTGTTGGTTATTGCAAAATTATATTCCTTCAGGAAAGAGTAAGGGGTCTACCAGGAACATTAACTAGTGCCAGTCAGGCAATCTCTGGTAAATTAGTTTAAGTTTTTCAATTCTAAGAGAGACAAAACAGTATTACACCTGGATTAGGTGACAAGAGACAGCATAAGTAACTCTATTTTGGGCTTTTTGTTTTGTTTTTAGTGGAACGAACCTATTTTAAGCAATGGAAACCAAGAAGCTAATGTTTCTGAGATATTCTTAATATCACAGAGCTGTGTGATATTCTGACAATGCATCTAAACCCTTTTTGGAATCTATCTATGAAATCACAAGCAGGGAGAAAGCTATGGCTAATTTGAAATGCTCCCTTTCGGGAGGGAGCACAGGTTTCTACATCTACCTGCCTGTCTTGCGGTCTTCTGGCTTCTTAGTCTTGCTTTCCATGATTCTTCTTTGAAATAGTTGCAAGAAAACAAACAAGCAGATTTTACTGGAACCATCAAATTAAAAAAAAAAAAAAACACAAAACTTACTTCTGAATGTGAGCCATTTTCTGTCTGGTCATTTGTGAGTTTGGTTCTGTTTTCTCATTATTTTAACTCAGAGGACATCCATTTTCATAAGATAAGGGTAGTGAAAAGCCTTTTCTCATCTTGAGTCAAGCTGGACCTCATAGTCCCCTGGAATCACATGCCACTACTTTTCAGGTTAGTGCTGGGGTTCCATGGCAGACTGGGACAAATCTGACATGGTGGAAGCCCTCTTGAGACTAGAGGAGAGGTTGATACTTAGCAGTCAGAAAGATGCCAAAATAAGTTCATGAGTTCTTTCCCTTGAAGATTGGTTTGATTAGAGGGTTTAAGGGGAAAGAGTATGTGTATGTGTTGTGGTGCTAGGTGTAACTGAGCATAATTATTGCCCTGCATGCTATAAAGTACTGGGCACTGAGTTCTTGAATAGGCTCTAAAATACAAAGTTTTGTGTCTGGTCTTTAACTAAAGAAGGTGCTGGTTCTCCAGTTCACTGATGTTTTCCCCAAACTCTGGGTTTGGCTCTGGGACCTTGATCTGTGATCCAAGGCTCACTGCTAAGATGCTTTCTTAGAATTCTGTGTAGCTATCTTCTTAATCTTGAAATAGTTCCACACAAGAAAACAAAAGTGAGCAATAAAAGAATTCCTATGAAACATTCAAGCACACATCCAGAATGTCCCCAGAATACAAAACAAGCCCTTTGTAATAACCTGGTTATTTCAGGTGAGAGGTTTGGAAAAAGCTTAAATTATTTGCATGATTACTTTTTTCTTTTTATTCAACATGTGTAATGGCCCAAACCTCAGAAATTCACCCAGAAGGCTTCTATGTACCTTGTATTTTGCTTATTTTTCTGGGATTGTGCAGTAGACTATGTGGGAATGTGATCACTCAGCCCTAACTATCACCCTCAAAGGTTTGGAACCTTTCCCAAATAGAACTGAACATGCTAAAATCCAAGTGCTAGTGTTAACATTTTTTTCCAAAATGTCTGGGTCAGTGTCCCACTTTCATAAACATAGGGAAGTTAATTTTGTTGATTAAATTCGTCTGACTTCCAAGGTCATGGCCTTGATCATTACAGTCTCAGGTTCAGGTTTATCATTGTGAACAGGAATGAAAATTGGGACAAATGCATACTGTTCCAGGACTTTTCTTGGAACAGGTATGTTTTAAACAATTAGATTTTGTTTCTATTGTACCTGTCTTTCTCCTCTTAATAGAAACTGCCAAATTTCTGGTTCAGAGTTTGTATTCTGTTCATTCCAATGAATTTAAATGCTACTGAATTTTAAGTGGTTCAGTAAAGTCAAATGGTTTTATAGATTCAGTGTGATATTCTATTTCAGGAAATTCTTTTCATTACAGCAGAAACCCTTCTCACCACCTCCAGTGGAAGTTGAGGAGGAATTCCTATTTGCCAACTGACATGTGTTATCCTTGTTATGCTATGAATTCAGTAGGCTACTAAATCATTGTCTCTGTGGATAATATTTTCAGAGTTCCACTGAATTTGGGGTCGTAGTTTTGGCCTAGGTTCTTAGTCAGGATGGTAAGGAAAAGCTCAAATACATCCTGCATTATCCATACTCTATCATAGCCCCCACTTTACCTTCTACAGGACAGTACATCTACTTATCTGTGCCATGAAGGAGATGGAGAGGCTCTTTATGCAGCAGTCACATTGACACCCCATGATTAAGTTTGTATGCCAAAAATAATTCTTCCAGAATGTCATTGACATTTGACACTATTTATGGTGGTCTTTATCGTAGAGTAACTTAAAAATGTGAGGTCTAAATGTTAAAAGTTTGCCCATTACATATTCTGTCCCATGTCTTCTTAAGGAAAGACTACCTCAAACTAAGATAATGAAAAGAACAGAAGAGAATAAAACGATTTGTTCTTGTATATGTTAGTTTGTTCTATTTCTGTGTAACAAATTCCCACTAACATGGCAGATTTAGGTTAGCATAAGTTAATTACAGTTTCACTGTATTGGGAATCCAGACATCTCTTAGCTGGCTGTTCTACCTTCACCCTAGGGCTGCAACCCAAATGTTTGTTGAGGCTGGGGTCTCATCTGTGATTTAGGATTTTGTCTCCTTCCAGGCTCAATGGCAGAATTAGTTTTCATGTAACTAGGGACTCCTGGTGGCTTACTTTTTCAAGGTCAGCAGGAGGATCTCTGAGGCTCCAAGTCTGTTGATATATTATTTTCTAAAGGGTCACCTAATTAAGTCAGATTCACTTAGGGTTATTTCCCTTTCAATTGACTCAAAGTCACTGATTAGTGTCTTTAATAATAGCTGCAAAGATCTCTTTGCCTTTAACACTTAGCATAACTTCATTATAGGAGTGACATTATAGGAGTGGTTTTCAAAGGTCCCATCCACATTCAAGTGGAAGGTATTTTATAAGGATTGTACCCCAGGAGGCAGAGTCTCAGGGGTCATTTTAGAATTATGTCTACCACACTGTATTTTTGTATGGTAGTAAAAGTAGGTATAGGCAATTCTGTTTTAATGCAAAGTTTCCTGAAAACTCTCAAATTCTGAAAAATCACACACTGAAAAATGGTAGAGATTATGGGGAAAAAATAAAATCAAGGGAAGGTCACTCTGAATGTAAGCTACTTTGTAGTCAGATCACTAAAAACAAAATAAAAACAAAACCTAAGAATCTTACAAGTCATTACAGTAGTTTAAAAGATAGTTTATATGCCCAATAAATAGTGGTGTAGCCAATATAGAACTCTACCTAAAAAAAGCAAAAACAAAACAACAGCAAAACAAATCCTGATAGGAAAGTAAGAATTGAAAGAATTGAGACTGCTAAGTACAACAATAATGGGAAGTACACGATGACTGGGGAATCTCATAATGAGCATGTTAACAAAGGAAGTGAAAAATGTGGAGTTAAAAGGTCCTACATGTAGAATCATTTCTTTGTGATTGTGAATTGAAATGTCATAACAAATGCTGTGGTCAGTTGCTATTACTTGATAGAAAAAGTTTTAACTTGCTGGGTAATTTGCTATGAAAATGACTTCCATGTTCATTTACATAATTTACTAATAGTGTTTGTACTGATGTGTACTATAGAAACCAATGTTGTAGCAGAAGACACTGTACATTTAGATTTTTCCTTTGTTACAAGATTTGTTGAATAGTCTATTATTTCTCCTACAGTTATTTCTAAAATTTTAATTTTGATCAAATTATGCATGCATATAGTCACATTGTTCAAGATTTCATGCAGAAATTTGTTACCCCTTGTACCTCCATCACCACCATGTCCTGCTCTTTGAAGAAATCATTTCAACTATTTAGTTAATTCTTCTAGTATCTACTTTTGAATCACTACTAATATGCTATTATTGTATTTTAAAATTTTTTTTTCTTTAGTCTTAGCTTTTATCTATTGACTTCCTGTTGGGGAAGATAAAGGTTTAGCTCACATTCCCACTTTTACTTGTCTTTTTAATACTGAACACCAATACCTTTCTTTAGCCTCCCAAAGCAAATCTATTATGTTTAAACTACACATAGGATTTGCCATGGTTTGACGCTGTAGGTACTAATCATACCCAATCCATGTAGCCAAAGATAATTTTTTTCTTTTTGACAGACTTCTGTGTTACCTAGAGTAAAGAATTCAAGAATTCTTATTTTGTTCTTTTGTTAACAATTTTTTTGTTTGGTTTTGATGTACATATTAATGCAAGCTTAATCTTTGCCCCAGGTTTGTAAGTCTACTTCAATCTACTTCAATTTAAGTACATTAGACATTTGATTGTTTTAATTGCCTTTGAATATTTGCTTTTGGTGCTTCTGACCTACTTTATTCTGGATTTACTACTTTCAAGCTGTCATCTTAAAACTTCCTGTCATCACTGTCTTGGCTGTGCACAATTGAATATGTTTTATTTTACCCAGACACTTGATTGAGATTGGACTGGGTTTAGCAAGTTAAGTTGGAAATGACTTTTTCTTAGCATTGTGAAAGCATTGATTCATTATCTTCTAGTTTTCAGTAAGACTGTTGGGAAATATAATGTAATTCTGAACCTTGAATTTACATCTTTTGTATCAAGACAGTTCTTAAAGTTTTCTTTCTGGGAGCTTACAGAATCTTCTCTGTGGTTATGATGTTCTAGAATTTTTGATTTTGGCACCTTGCTTTGGTGCCATTTTCATTATTTGTTCTTGATATTTGATGAGTTACTTCAAACTAGAAATATGTCTTTCAATTTTTAGATCTTCAGAAGTTATATTTTGAACAATTTTCCTCTCTCCACTTTCCATTTGCTCTCAATTAGATTTTCTTTTCTTTTCTTTTAAACTATAGTTTATTTGAGGCTTAGGATGTATAAATAAAAGAAAATTAGGATACAACAAGATATCAATATGCAAACTAGGATACAACAAGCTATCAATATGACAAATATTACAAGTTTTAAAACTTTAAGACAACTTGAAATTTGGATACAATAATAGAAGTAAAAAATGGGGATGTTGTCCAATATTCTAGTTAGGATATTTTTCTTTTTAATAATTAAAAAAAATTTTGTGGGAAGAAAGCAAGTTACATAGATAGATATACATATTACAATACCATAATTATGAAATTATAACCATGCAAAATAATGTATTATTTACTGATGTGTGATTTAAAAGTTTCAAATACCACTGGCATGGCAAACATCAGATCCAGTGTACTAATTATTATTTCTGGGAATGTATAATGGGAAATAGGATAGAAGAAATATCCACAGAGAATGTCAGCTATCTCTGTTATTATGGTTGTTTCTTTTTTTTTTCTTATTTTAATTTAAATTTTTAAAAATTTTCCACATATATGTGTATTTATAATTGTATTACATTTTTGCATTATTCAATACCATGTGGGGCTTTCCCCACTTCACTAATACCTGTTAACCATCCTGATCTTTTGTGCCCTTCGCCTCCCCCACGTACTTCCCTCTCCTCCTCTCTTGCTCCATTGTTCAGTCCCATTGGTTGTTTTTATTTTTTCTTATTTGTTTGTTTGTTTTTCCCTATATCCATCATATAAGTGAGATCATCCTGTATTTCTCTTTTTCTTTTTGACTTATTTCTGCTAATATGAGTCTTTCTAGTTCCATCCATGTTAATGCGAATGACGTGTTTGTCCTCCTTGATTGATGCATAGTAATCCATCATGTATATGTACCACATTAATTTTAGCCAATCATCTGTTTTGGGGCATTTGGTTTGTTTCCAAATCTTGGCAATTGTAAACAGCTGCTGTAAACATGTGCATACAGCTGTTCTTTTGATTTAGTGTTTTTATGTACTCTGGGTAGATTCCGAGTAGTGGGATTGCTGGGTCAAATGGTAAGTACACTTTCAATTGTTTGAGGGTCCTCCACACAGACTTCCCTAGTGACTGGATCAATTTGCCCTTCCACTAGCAGTGTAAGAGAGTTCTTTTTTCTTCACATCTGCACCAACACTTGGCTGTCTGTTTTATTTATATGGGTCATTCTTACTGGTGTAAGATGGTATCTTAGTGTGGTTTTAATTTGCATTTCCCTGATTATTAGTGATGTGGAACATTTTTTCATATGCCTATTAGCCATTTACATCTCCTCTTTGGTGAAGTATCTTTTCAATTCTTCTCCCCATCTTTTTGAATGGGTTTATTGTTTTGTTTTTGTTGATCTGTAAAATCTTTTTGTGGATCTTTGTTATCAGACCCTTGTCACTTGTCTGGAGGGAAAAAAATTTCTCCCAGGAGGTTAGGTTTCTTTTGTTTGGTTTATTGTCTCTTTTGCTGAACAGAAAGTTTCTAGTTTTATATAGTCCCAGCTGTTTGTTTTCCTTCATTTTTTTGCTGGCCATAGTTGTTTCCCCAAATGGATTTCTGAGGTAAAATTCCTGAAGGATTTTGCCCAGGTTTTCTTCTATGTATTTTATGATTGCAGGTCTTACTTCCGGGACCTTTATCCATTTTGAGTTAATTTTTGTACAAGGTGTGAGAGTGTTGTCCTGGTCCATTTTTTAACATGTTTTGATCCAGTTTTCCCAGCACCACTTACTGAAGAGGCTATCCTTGTTTCAGAGTATGCTTTTTACCTCTTTGTCAAAGATTAGTTGACCATATATGTGTGGTTTTATGTCTGGGTATTCAATTCTGATTCATTGGTCTGCTTGTCTGTTTTTGTACCAGTACCATGCTGTTTTAAGTATTATGGCTTTGTAGTACAGTTTGAAGTCTGGAATAGTAATACCTCCATTCTCTCTTCTGTTTGTCAAAAGGGTTTTGGCTATTTGGGGTCTTTTGTTATTCCATGTGAATTTCAGTAATTTTTGTTCTATCTCTTTAAAATATGTCATCCCAATTCCAATCTTTATTGGAATTTCATTGAATCTGTAGATTGCCTTTGGTAGTATGGCCAATTTGATAATGTTGATTCTTCCAATCCATGAACAGAGAATGTCTTTCCATTTTTTATCATCATCTTCTATTTCTTTTTAGAATGTTTTATAGTTTTCTTTGTATAGGTCTTTTATGTCTTTTGTTAGGTTAATTCCCAAGTATTTGATTTTCTTTGGTGCAATGGTAAATGGGGTGTTTAAAATTTTCTTCTTCTTCTGATTGATTCTTTGCATGTATGAATGCTGTTGATTTTTGTGTGTTGATTTTGTATCCAGCTACCTTACCAAATCGGTTTATTATTTCAACTAGCTTTTTTGTCGATTTTTCAGGGTTCTCTACATAGAGTATCATATCATCCATGTATAATGATAGCTTTATTTCTTCTTTCCCTATTCATATTCCTTTATGTCTTTCTCTTGCCTTATTGCCCTAGCTAGGACTTCCAGAACTATGATGAAAAGGAGTGGAGACAGTGGGCATCCTTGCCTGGTTCCAGACCTTAATTGAAATGGTTTCAGTTTTTCCCCATTGAGGATATTTGCTGTGGGTCTGTCGTATATAGCTTTTATTATGTTGAGGTATGTTCCTTTTACACCAATTTTTTTCCAGGGCTTTCATCATGAAAAATGCTGAACTTTATCAAATGCTTTTTCTGCATCTATTGATATGATCATATGGTTCTTGTTTTTCTCTTTGTTGATGTGATGGATTATATTGATTGATTTTCAGATGTTGAACCATCCCTGTGCCCCTGAGATGAATTCAATTTGATCATGATGGATGATCCTTTTTTATGCAATGTTGGATTCAGTTTACCAGGATTTTGTTTAGAATTTTTGCATCTGTGTTCATTAGGGAGATTGGTCCATAGTTCTCTTTCTTTGCACTATCTTTATTTAGTTTTGGAATTAGTGTAATGTTTGCTTCATAGAAGGTATTTGGTAGCTTTTCTTCTTTCCCAATTTTTTGAAAGAGTTTTAATAGCACTGTTGCTAGTTCCTCTTTGAAAGTTTGGTAGAATTCATTTGTGAAACCATCTGGACCTGGGCTCCCTGTTTTTAGGGAGAGTTCTGATGACTATCAATTTCACTGCTTGTGATTGACCTGTTTAAGTTTTCTATTTCTTTGTTCAATTTTGGATGACTATATTGTTCTAGGAATTTGTCCATCTCTTCCAGGTTGCTGTATTTGTTTGCATATAGATGTTCATAGTAGTCTCTAATTATCTTTTGGATTTCTGCTGTGTCTGTTGTAACATCTCCCTTTTCATTTATGATCCTTTTGTTTTCTTTATAAGCCTTGCAAGGGGTTTATCAATTTTTATTTATTTTTTTCAAAGAACCAGCTGTTGATTTTCTTTATCCTCTCGATGGTCTTTTTGGTTTCTATTTCATTAATCACTGCTTTTATTTTTTATCTTTGTTATTTTTTGTCTTCTGCTGGGTTTTGGATTTTTTTATTGCTCTTTTTCTAAGTCCTCAAGTTGGGAGATTAGAATATTTCTTTGGGCTGTTTCAATTGTTTTTATTTGGGCCTATATTGCTATGAACTTTCCTCATAGTACTGCTTTTGCTGCATCCCACACACTTAGGAACACTGTGTCATCATTGTCATTTGCCTGCATGTAGGTTTTAATTTCTCTTTGATTTCCTCTTTTACCCAGTGTTCTTCTAGAAGCCTGTTGTTCAGTCTCCATGTAGTGTTTACTCTCTTTATTTTCTTTTCATTGTTAATTTCTAATTTGTTGCCTTTATGATCAGGGGAAAAGGTTGGTATTATTTTAATCTTTGTGTATTTGTTCAGGTTTGTCTTGTGGCCTAATATATGATTGATTTTAGAGAATGAATCATGTGCATTTGAAAATAAAGTGTATTCCTTTGCTTGGGGGTGTAGTGTCCTGTATATGTCAATTAGGTCCATTTGGTCTAGCTCTTCCTTTAAAGCTTTTGCATCTTTGTATAGTTGCTGTTTTGTTGATATGTCTTTTGTTGAGAGTGGCATGTTAAAATCTCCTACCACATATGTATACTCACCAATATTTGATTTCAGTTCTACTAGAAGTTGTTTTATGAATTTTGGTGCTCCCTTATTAGGTCCATATATGTTGAATATTGTTAAGTCTCTTTGGTGTATTGACCCTGTTGACGGCCACATAGGGTACGAGAAATGAAACGACGAGAAGAGATGGCCCAGCCACAGCCAGGGGTCAAATGGAAGTATGAACCATAAGACAACTTTATTAACAAAAGGAAGAGGTATATATAGGGACACAGGGCGATGACCTGGCGAATTCCATGGAAGATAAGCCATCCCGAGAGACAATTAACATTCTAAAGCAAAGAGTAATTGAGGAAGGGGTAGTGTAGGGGTGTAGGGGTAATCTTTGAAAGGGCTAACATTGATAAAGAAAAGCCTGGAGGCACCAGCGCTACATCAGAAGGCCATTCCAGATAGCCCCTAAGTTTTCCGAGAGGCCATTAACGAGAGAGGTTTTCCTTTATCTCGTCCGGCATGACTCTTCTGGAATGCAAATGGTACACAGCAGACCCTTTAACCATTAGGTAGTGGCCATCTTTATCTTTTGTCACTTTTGTTAATTTGAAGTCTGATATAAGAATGGCAACCCCTGCTTTCTTGTGGGGACCATTTGCTTGTACTGTAGTTTTCCAGCCCTGCACCTTCAGTCTAATCTTATCCTTAGAGATCACTTGTGTTTCTTGGAGGCAGCAGAATGTTGGGTTCTGTTTTTTGATCCAGTTTGCAACTCTATGTCTTTTGATTGCTGAGTTTAGACCATTGACGTTAGGTGATTATTGATGTTTGCGATTCTAATGTTTCCTGGTAGTCATTTTTGGGTTTTGATTTGGTTTCTTTCTTTCTTTTTTTGGTTTGTTTTATTTGTTCTTCTTATGGCTTTGATCTTGAGGCTTCCTGCAAAATTTCTTGGAGTGGTGGTTTAGTGGTAGCATATTTCTGGAGACTGCTTGATGGAGAAGCTTCTATATTTTCCTTCATAGAGGAAGGATAGCTTTGCAGGGTAAAGTATTCTTGGCTGGCATTTTTTCTTGGAGTTTTTTGTATATGTGATTCCATTCTCCCCTTGCCTGGAGTGTCTCTTCAGAAAAATATGAGGTCAGTCTAATGGATTTTCCTTTGTATGTTATCTCTTTCTTTTCTCTAGCCATTCTGGTTTTTTTTCCTTATCTTGGGTTCTTGGAAGTTTTATGATAATGTCTCACTGTGGCTTTTCTTTCATTAAAGCAGTTTGGTGTCCTGTTGGCTTCCTGTATGTCTGTTTTCATTTCTTTCTTTAGATTTGGGAAGTTCTCCTCTATTATTATATTGAAAAGCCTTTCAGTTCCCATAATTCTCTCCTCTTCTTCCAGGATTCCTATTTCTCCTATGTTTCTTTTCTTTAAGGAATCTCTGAGCTTTTCTTCAGTCTTCTTAGTTTGTTTTTCTATCTATTTTTCTTTCTTTCTTCTCTCTATTTCTGTATCCTCAAGTGTGCTGATTCATTCTTCTATTTCATCTAATCTGCCTCCATGGCTTTTTGTGCATTTTTTGAGCTCATCTATTGCAACCCTTAAATCTTGAGTCTCTTTCAATTTCAATTTTAGGGATTCATTTTCATTCTTCAGTTTGTTGATTAGGTTATACATATTGGTGCTTTCTTTTTTATATGTTTCTACTTCTTCCCTTAGTGCATTAAATGCTTCTATCATTCTGTTGCCCTTTTTATCTTATTCTTCTCTTATTTGTGCATTTAACATGTTGATGCTGGAATCTTTGTCTGAGATACACATCATTTCTTCAATGTTTTCCTTGGTGTTTTCTAGAGATTGTCTTTTCTTTGGTGGTGATAGATTATTTCCTGTAGGGCTTGATTGCATGTCTACACTTTTTCTCCTTACTGTGTTTTGCTTTCTAACTTGTTCTACATATTGAGAAATCATGGATCTGGTGCTGGTTGGCATGCTGATAGTAATGTTTTCCAGATTGAAAGTAGATCTGTAGTTTAGTTATTTGCACTGGCTCCCCTTGTGACACTGGTGCCAGTGACTTCTGGCGTGTCACCTGGGTGGGGGAAAGGTTGGGCGGGTTCTCTCAAGAACCTGGCTAAATAGGTGGCTCCCCAGTTCTGTGATGGCAGTGGCGGTGCAAAGAAGGGAGCCTCCTAGAGGCCTGGTGCTGGTGCCAGTGACTTCCAGCGTCTCCTGGGTGGGAGAAAAGTCAGGCGGGGTCCTCATTTAGATTTTCTATTGAGAATTCCTCTTATTTAGATTTTTGAATTGCCAGGATTTTTTTTTTTCATTGTTCTTTGCTCTCTTCTAGGACATTTCTTTCTCTGAGTTTCTAATTATTTCTCTGTGACTGGTAATGTAGCTTATCTTGCTCTTTATTCCTTTACACCTGTCTCCTCTTCCCTTATTTTTGTAGTAATTCAGGTTGATCCATGTGGTAATTATTGGTTCTGTTTCCAAATATTTCTGGTTCTCTCTCCTGAGTACTTGGTTCCCTTATAGTTGGGGATATGCATATGCACAGTCTTAATTAATATGTTGTGAATGGAAATTATGTGTGTTCCTTTTAGGTTGGAGGGTTGAATTGCCAGTGCTAGACTCTTCAGAAATCTCTTTCCTCAGCAGTACCCCTTTAGTCTAGGTCCCACAGTACAGATGATGCTGAATAGAGCCCCCAGTGGACCATAATTGACAAGACTGAAGCATGAGGTTTTGGGGATTGTTAATTATCAAAAAAAGCTTATCAAAAAAGTTGTCCTGTGACAATTTCAGCTCTAGAGGAAGAGTCTAGATTTTCCATCTTCTTGCCATTGAGTTGTTCATTTACCAACCAACCTCTGATGATCAAATTTCCTATATTGGGTCTTCTGACTAAAGGAAAGTGTTTGCTATTTGAAGGAAAAGTATTTCTAGACATACTCTTCTCTTTTCCTCTCTCCCCCATTCAATCTCCTAATAACATAGATGTCACATTGAAGTAATTCATCCTTAAAGTTCACAGCTGACATTATAGATAACCAAGCTAAGAATCAGAAAGATCATGGTCCCTGATGAAAGTGTTGAACTACTTGATTACCCATTCCAGAATCTAATGTTTTTACTTGGGAACCATGGCTTTATTGCTTTAGTTACTTTGATATTGGTTATTTTGTTATTTGTACTCTAAATGGTTCTAGTGAATATTGAGATAATATATTCCAATGGCTAAGTAAAATAATACCACAATAATACCAAAATCGTACTTGGTTAAGCTGCATATATTAAGCATTCAATAAACTAATATATTTATCCTTTGCTTCTTTTGTTCAAAATTAGACTTGACCATTAAAACCACCCAAGGAGAAAATAAATAGATTAAAGTTAGTAGGTAATGTTGCTGTTTTCACATCTAATTCTAGTGAATGGCTAGGCATTATTTTGTACTGTTCGTTTGTGCTTATTCAGTTGCACTCTCCCTGTCCCCAAAATTTGAGTTAACTTACTATTTGATTATTACAATCTCAGAATTTAGGAATGATTTGCTTAAAGTAAAATCACAAAGATATCATGAGTGGAAACTGTTGTAAATATTAAAATTCCAGAGTGCTGGAAAATTGATTTAAGGCTGCTGCCCCATTTCCCCAGTTCACATATTTTTTTGTGATTGCTTTGTAAAACCATTTTAAAGATATATTTGTGATAGAAATAATGTGCCCCTGAATGCCCAAGGTCATAAATTAGGTGATAGTGTGGTGTGGTAATTAAGAATAAGGGGCCAGATACAAAAACCCATAGACTATATCCAACTGGTGACTGGTTTAGTACTACCAGAGAACTGAGAATTGTAAGCTTACATTTTTAAACAGTTTCAAGTACCATAAATGACCACAAAAAACAAACACAGGCCACTTGGTCACAGAGCCAAACTATTAACTCTGATCTTTCATAGAAAAATTTCACCAGTATCTACTTAAGAGCCCAAGTTCTGAAACCCAACAGACCTGGGTTTGAATCCTAGAGTGACCCCCCCCCAACTCTGAGCCTGTTCTATCAATTCTGAAATGAGAACAATGCTTTGAAATTTTCAGGTTTGAAGTAAGGATTGAATAAAATTGCATTTACAAAGCTGTCCCTATAGAGCCAGGTAAGTATTCAGTATAAAACCAACTTAGTTTTATGATCTTTAGTGGAACAAAGCCTCTTGGTACCGCCTAGAGAGCTGGCTGCTGCAACCATGCTAAAGCTGCAGTGGCATCATTATCTGCTGTGTACGGATGGCTCCTTGGCCATCCTCGTTGCTCTGCTCCCTGCTATAATCAGGCAATCGCTTTTGCCTTAACACCTAATCAAACAATTTTGCCATTTCACGTACAGACACTCTATACTTTTCAGACTGTTCTGTGAAACCCATATATTTTCATTAAGAGTTGATAATAAACTCTAGCTAACTGAAAGTTTTTCCAAATTCATGATTGATGACAGTGTGATATGGAGCTTAGTGGCTCTCCTTGCCAGTTTGGGAGAATCTGGGGTAATTGCAGGCCTCTCCCAGCGTCTTCCAACACCCATCAAATTCACTGTCTGCCCAGAACCATCTGGAGTCAGCCTCCTCCTCCAGGGACAACTGCAAAGTAAACCACCTGGATCTTTCTCCTTTTTTCCTTCAGTGCCACTCTGGAGACAGTATCCAGACAGAAGGTAAGCTGTGTTTGTAATCCATAAGGTCCGGAAATTTGATCACTTTTATTTTTATGCAATTCAGGGGGTAGCAAAGGATAAAAAAATAAAGTCTGTGGGTTTTCCTTTCCTTTTTTTTTTTTTCTTCCTTTAAAAATGTTTTGGCTCATACACTGGGGTCTGCATATTTTGCATTATTGAAACAAGGCAGATAGTGCCTCCATAGAAGTCTGTTCCACCAGCTGAGATTTGACCAGATCTGGGAGAAAGCAGGGGGCCAGGATTCCATCACAGGACTGGGGTCTTGTGTGGGTCTTTGACCTGTCACATTTTACTACAGCCTTGGTGGGAGCAGGGTGTTTGCAGGCCTGTAACTCCAACTCTGCCTTCCACCACATCCTGCACTGTTGGGGGAGTTGCTCCCCACCTTTGACAAGGCAGGAAAGACCTAGAAACACTGTAGAGAACTCTGCTTCTCTCTTTGTGGGAAATGGAGGCAATATTACAAGAAGTTGGAGGCAGAAGGGAGTGGATAGCACATATCTGGGGAAAGAACCCAGCCATCTGGGACTGTGAAGGTATCAATGGGTTATTTCTGCCTATATCTGCACAAAGCTCAGGGAAGCATTGAAAGGCAAGGAGCTTGCCTGTCAGCTGAGGAGATGCGAGTCTGTGGGAATAGGTACACTCCAGCTCTGATTTAGAAGGGAATTGTTTCACTGGGTGTTGGAGCACATGCTCCCTTCCCACAACACCCTTCTGGTGCTCATTTCATGAGGTCTCAACACTTCTCTACAAATAGGATTTTTAACTCCAGGTGAATATGAATAGGACTCTTGATGGGGCAGCCTGGTGGGTCCAGCTGAGGGGATAATGTGTCTGTGCTAATCTTTGCTAGGAGATGAAAGCTCTTCATCCACAGCCCAAGGGTGTTTAGATGTGGCAGGTGGGAGAGAAACTGACTTGCAATCTGGGTATCAGTTAGATGTGTCCCCTTTTGTTCTTAGGTTTTTTTTCTTCAGAAAAGTGTTTCAAACACATTGTTTTCCTGTTAGATTTTCACTCATTTGTGTGCCAAATCACATAGCCAGGAGGTGGCGACCAACCTGCCAAAACAGTTAGCAATTTCCCTTTGCCTTTGCTTTTCACACATTAGAGGAGAAGGGAGATTTACTTTCCATCTTCATAGCAAAACCTTGATGCTGCTCCCAGGCAGGTTGTGAACAGAATGAGAATGAGAGTTTCTCTTTGCTCTATGCAGAAAGAGCATCAGAGACCACAGATGCAGGACAGGCGCTACAAAGAGGCAATAAAACGGGAAGGCCCATGCCACCCACCAGAGTGTTGCCATCTTGCCTTGAAAATTCTGAGCTTCCTTTCCTCCATGCTTCCAAGACCCTAAGTCAGACTCACATTTGGATTTTGCCTGCATATAGTTAGGCTCCCTTCAGTTACCTTTCCTTTCCAAAGCCCTTCCACTAAGGGTTGAAGGTTGAGGTTATGTGGCAGGGAAGGAGTTAAAAAGTATTCCTCTTCAACTTCAAATGTGGTCAACTGCTTCCAGTCCTCATGTCCTTACCTGTCCTCCTACATTCAAATTGCATTCCTCTACCAGACTCCTGGAAGAATCATGTATTTGTTCTTGCTGTTAGGGTCAGTTAGATTCTATTTTATTTCCTTCCCTGCTTATATCCTTCCTTCCTTTCAAGCCCAGAAACTGCACTTGTTAGTGTCTGCTACTCTTCATAAGCATTTGTGCTTTGTCAAATCCTCTGCTATGTAAATGTTCAGTAATTGTTTTTTCTCATTCTGATTTACTGCATATAACCCCCTTGAACTGCTTTGATATAAATGGCAACTATTCATATTTCCTTGTAGCTAAACTGTATTCCATTGGGTGGATAAACCACTTTGTCTGGATCTGATCCTCTATCACTGGGTCCTTGGGCTATTTCCATGGCCGAGCTATTGTAAATAACACTGGAATAAACACTGTAGAGCATGTAGTTCCAGTTGATGGTTTCATGTTCTTTGAATAGATGCCCAAGAGTGGTATTGCTGACCCACACAATATTTCTGTTTTTAGTTTTTTAAGGTAAATCCAGACCACTTTCCAAAATGGTTACAGCAATTTATATATCAACCAACTGTTAATAGGGCTCCTCTTTCTCCACATCTTCTCTAACTTTTTTATTGGGGTCACTTTAATATCTGCTACTCTTCACTGCATCCCTCACGCATTGGCTCCACTTGCCTCTTGAGGTTGGGTGGGATGGAGCTGGGGTCAGCTCGAGGAGCTGCCGGGCTAGGCCGGCACGCGGGTGCCACATGGGCCCCAGGAAGACCATGCCTATGGTGGCCATGACAGCGGCCGCTGTGCCTGGTGTGCACTGGTCAGCGCCCGCCTTGTGGAGTGGGGGATGAGGCTGGGGTCAAGCCCGGGACCTTCCCGGATCGACAGGCACACTGGTCTCATGTGGGCAGCAGAGCCTGCGCCCTCTGTGGCCACACCACGATGGTGTGGTCACCATGTCCCGCACACACCAACTCCACTTGCCTCTCGAGGTCCGATGGGGTGGAGCTGGGGTCAGCCCCCGGAGCTGCCAGGCCTGGTCAGCACATGGGCCCCACCACACATCCGAGCCCTGTGAAGAAGCAGGGCATACTGTGCGGGTCAGGGGAGGGTTGCTGGGCAGTCCACCACAGACCCCTCTGTGTTTGTCTCCACTCCTGAGAGCCCTAACCAGGAATAAGTATCTCAAGAAAATTATTCATCCACAGAAACCAAATGGGTGAGGTACAGGAGGAAAGACCCTTAAATTTGTGCTACCTGGGCAGGACTCAGAGGGAACAGGGCAAGAACCACCCAGCACTGAACTGAGAGAACAAACAAAATATGACAGCTACAATATCACTGAGGAGCTGTGAATAGAAACCTGTCAATAAGGGCACTGCACACCCTCTTTGCTCAGAGGGAAGAGGCTTGCTGAATGGCAGTGGCCCCATAGCAAAGCCCCAACAGAGGAGACCTGCCATCAGCTGATGACTGTCCCTTCAAGGATCTGCTTTTCCAAAACATATGGCTGGGAGTCAAGCCCCCAAAGCCAAAGACTGGAAGCATGACTAAAGGAGCAATAAAACACAATCATACAAGCCAAAGGTGTTCCAATTGGCCTACAAAGGCAAAAGCAGTACAGGAAAGCTAAACAGCATGCTCTACCAAGTCCTGCAAAATTGCACCCTCACCAAGGATGAGGAATGGATCCAGAAAAGAAAAAAAAAAAGACTAAAGGCCTAAACATGAACAAGCAACAAAAAGAAAGGAGGCAAAGTGACCAGGGGAATGTGGTGTGGTGGGGTATTCCCTTGGGGATCAGCAATTATACAATCATGTATTGTAAAAACTCCAAAAATAAAATTTTAAAATTAAAAAAAAATTGCTACTCTTATGGCACATATCTCATTGTGGTTTTGACATGCATTTTCCTTGCTAAACATGATGAACATTTAATTATTGGCCTTTTGTCTATCTCCTGGTGAATTGTCATTGTAGATTTCCTACTGGCCCCACCTTTCAAAATTAGGCCATAAAAAGAACTTTCCTTTGGGCATGGTTGGTAGGAGGGAAATGAGAATTTAGTTTCTGCCGAAGACTGAAACTGGTTGCTTTCAGGCTGTTTCTTCAGTGTTCTTTTGAAATCAGGTAGGAAAACAAGCAAGGCAGGATGTTTAACTAAACTTACAAACAGGAACAGCTGGGCCTTTAAACCCAGCTACTCCTTAGGTTCATCCCAGCCCACACAAGCAGTAGCAAGACCCCACTAATCTTAAGAGGCAAAACTAGATTTACTCATTAAAAAGACAAAATAAACAAAAGTAACTGAAGGTATAAGGAACCCCTGTGGTAATCTTAACCAATCAGTTCAATCTCTAGTTCAAAAACTGCACATGGGTCCTAAGCCCTATGTGTCCACAAGATGGTGGCTGTCCCACCTTCAAGGCAGATGAAGAAGCCAAGATGGCACCATCACTTCTTCTTCAAAAGGCATAGCTATTCACTTCAAGCCAAATGAAACCAAGATGGTGTCATTGCTCCTCCTTCAAAGTGGGAGATTCAAATCCAATGAAGAAATCAGGATAGTGTTATCAATTCTCCAAAAGGTACAGCTCTGACATTCTTTCAGTTTCAACTCTAAAGCAGCCCGAAACCAGCAAGACTCCCTTGATACAACAGCAGCAACCACTTTCTAGTCTCCTCACCATCCTGAGCTTCTCACTGGCCCGGGTTGGGAATGGAAGCCCACAGTGTGGCTTCCTTCCCTGCTCTGCTGCAGTACATGGCATTGGCATCTCTAAGGCCTCCAGCCTCCCTGCTGGTTCTCTCCTCTCCCCACCTTCTTCTCCTCCTCTGTCTGTCTCTTCCTTAAATTCCTTAACCTCTCTTCCTTTTTTGAGAAGGCTTAACTTCCCTTCTCCAAGTCTCTGCACACCAGAACATAATGGCTGCCATTCTAATGCAGCCCTATCATACTGGGGGACAACCCCCCCCCCCAATTTCACCACAACCCCCTTTTCACTTTCACTGGCAGGAAAACAGAGTTCAACCCACCTTGACCAGAAGGGAAAATGCATCAGCTCAGGTAATTGGAAAGGCCTGGCAAAGACTCCCAAGCTGTTTTCAAATGACACCTCTTTCTGTCTTTCAGCACTGCTCTGTCCTTATTCACACTGCAACCTATTACATCAGTGCCTACATGAGAAAAGGGATTGTTGAAATGACCAGCCAGGTAGACCTATATAATATTAAAAGCAGGCAGATCAGCTCTCTTGCTGCTACAGCTCAGCTTGTACCATGGGAAGGAGATTTGGAAGACACATCTGGAGGAACGATATGTTCAAAGTTGAAAGAGATGTTGGTGAGTGACATGTAGAGCATCTGCTCCTTGTCCTTGATGAGGATAATGGTAGCCATTATCTTGATTTGTACTTTACATTTTCACTCTTTTTCTGGGATCTGCCTAGCCCTCTCTTGTGTGGTTCCATGAAAGAAAGTACCCTAGATTTGTGGCAAGCTTTTGGGCTTCAGTTGTTCCCTCTTTAGGCTGACTCTGTTTTACTAGGCATATGCCCAAAAGGGATGGATAATTTAGGAATTTTACTGGGAATTTACTAGGACTATCCTTTCTTCTTTCTCTCTGCCCACCAGTTCTGTTAAAGATCTTTCGTATCTTTGTTTTTTGTATGGCAGATGGATGGACCCCTTTTAGATTATTTATTCCTTAAGAAGTTGGGGTCACTGGGTAGCCCTTGGTCATTCACTAACACTATAACATAGGCGAGGATGTTATGCTCAGTATAACAAAACCATCACAAAAGGACAAATAATGTGTGACCTCACTTTTTTTAGGTTTCTATAGTAGTCATATTCATAGACACAAAGTAGAGTTGTTGGTGTGATATCCACCATTAACATACTGACATTATGTATTGATAGTAGCATTTTATAGCTAGGAGATAGCAGTTACTTCCCTTTTACTTTATATTGTAAATTTGTTAATATTATGGAGATTTGACTTTCTGGCTATGCCAAAGTGTGATTGCTGGACTTAATTAGAATTCATAGTTTTCTTTCAGAAGGATGGAAGGGGAGGAGAAAAGAACAAAGCTTTTGTGATGTGAGGTGATTGACAGGGAGTTCTCTCTGAAAAAGGGATGAATATACCTTTGTGAAGAAAGACAGCATCAGTCATTTGGGGGATTCAGCCATTTTGGCAATAGGGAGGTCCACTGTGGAACCACAGCCAGGACAGAGAGAGTCAGACTGTACCCCATGAGCATTGGCCCAGGCTGGTGAGAGACATGGTTTTGGAGTGGCCATGGAGCTAGCCTTTGGGAATAGCATGGATTACAGCAGGATAGAAAAGCAGAGAGGCCAAGAGGTTTACGTAAAGAGGCAATAGTCTGGGCAATTGAAGTAATGAGCTTTAGCATGCATAAGCTTATGGTATGTGCTAAATGAGTCTGAAGAGTTTGGAGATTTGAATTTTGTATTGGAGCTTGTCTTATGTAAGTTGATTCAGATGTTTTTGGAGAGGCTGTGAGAGAGGCCTGAAAAGATGAACCTGGTGTTGGTCCCATTTTACCTTGGAGTTTTCCTGTTGCCTAAAGTTGAGATAAATATGAAAGAAAAGAACAGCATGTCTTTGACCATCTGTTTGAAGGAAGCCAAAACAGACACCAATGGAGGAGGGAAAAAGGATGCTTGCTATTGCAACATGTGTTGGTGAACTCAGATTAATTGGACATGTGATGAGGTGACCAAAGACTGAAAGAACAATTTTGGACATGTGTTGGGGTAACTGGGTTTTCCATGTTTATTTTGTAGCACATGTAATAGGGTAACTGGGATTTTTGTATGCTTATTTTGTAGTGCATATTTAGGTAATCACTTTCTTCTTGCTTGCTTAGTAATAAATAGTTTGATTACTTTAAGAGTTTGGTCTAGCTTTAGGATTACATATACAAAGGCTGCAGGTGGTAAAGAACCCCAAAAGAGACAGGTTTAAAGAATAAATGTTTTTTTTAGTTTGGGGGAGGGCTCTGGGGCAGGCAAGCAGCAGGTATCTAAATTATAAAGGTAACTTGTGTGTGGACGCTTATGGGCTAATAAAGACTTTTGTCCATTTTGTATCAGATTGAAAGGTAAAGGTTTTTCTCTGGTTTAGGAAAAGCTGGCAAAATGATTTTTTTAGTAAAATGAGTCCCCCCCCCCCATAACAAAATGGTGGTTACCAGAGCTTGGGGGAGGAAACAATGGGGAATTATTTAAGGGTTAGTTTTAGTTTTGTAAAATGAAAGCTCTTTAATTTGCATAACAATGTGAGTGCATATATTGCTATTAAACTGTATACTATAAAATAGTTAAGACAGTCAGCTTTATGACATGTATATTTTACCACAATTTAAAAATAAAAGAATTCATCCTCATACCCTGGTTTGAAAAACACTATCTTAAAAATGAACCTCTTACACTATGGATATCTTTGACTTGCTGGGTATTACTACTATTAAAGAGAAGTTTTCTTATAACTGGTAAAGACAACAAACAAAACAACATAGTTCTCTATCAAGTGAACTAAGTACACCATCACTAGAGAAAAAGCAGATTGCTGTGGAGAGAATTCCAAAGCATTTACCGGGGAAAACAAAGGAAACTAAAGCAGTTAATCACAACTTGGAAGATATAATTAAGGAATATTATTAGCACTGGAGATAATTAAGGACTCAACCTGAAAGTCCTTTTCTATAACTCAGAAAAAGCAAAGGGGCAGGATGGAGAATCTGCCATTGCACCTTGCACTCCAGTGTTGTGTGGATGTTGGATTTCCATATTGTGAATTTTATGCCTCTTTCACACATACATTATTTAAGGACATTCATCTCTTTGACTAGATAATATTCTTGAGAACAACATCTAGAAGTGATTTAAACCAAATAAGACTCTTGTTTTTATTCTGCTTAGGTGATAACATGTGATCGTGGATTTTAAAGCTATACCAAGATTAAATATTGGGAAAGATTCTTCAGAGTATATTTTCAGATAGAACCTGGAGAGCAAAGACTGAACACTGGGAAATGAGCTTGTTTGAAGGGACTGGCAATGGGAAAGAAGTTAGAGAAGCAGCTGGGGTCTACTTTGAGTGATTGATTCTTGAACCAAAAAGAGTGTATTTATTTATCTGATGAAGTAAGTAGCATAAACATCCTGTTTCAGATAACTTCCAGAGGACTTTTTTACTGTAAATTAAAGGCTAGACTTTTTTTAAAGGGAAAAAGCAACAAAGAATATTGTTAGCATGAGATCAGTCATTTCCTCTCTTAGGTTCAGTATTCAGTTAGGTTCAGTATTGATCTGACTTGAGTGGGTAAGGAACTTGGGCTCATGGTGCAATACAACCACTGCAGCTGTTCTGAGTTGCCTCCAAATTTGCTCTCACCAATGTTCCTGCAAGCTGGTAGCAATCCTATGGACATTTTTAATGTCTTAGCCCAGGGGTTGGCAAACTTCTATAAAGAACTGGATAATGAATAATTCAGGTTTGTGAACCATATGTTCTCTGTTGCAATTGCTCAACTCTCCCATAATAGCATGAGCACAGCCATAGACAACATATAAATATATGAGTATTCCAGTGTAACTTGATGTATGGACTTTGAAATTTGAATTTCACAGAATTTTTACATGTTATGAAATAGTCTTTTTTTGAAAAGCTTTTTAAAAATGTAAAACCCTTTCTTAGCTTGTGGATCATAGAGAAATAGATGGTGGGTTGGATTTGGCCCGTAGGCTACAGTTCGCCAGCTTCTGTTTTAAAGTTCCCAGCTCATTCACTGTTGAGAGTCCTTAGCCTATACTCTGAATTTCTTTTTCCTTTTTTTTTTAGAGACTAGGTCTCATTGTGCTGCCCAGGGTAGTTCCAAACCCACAGATTCAAGTGATCCCAAGTCTCAGTCTCCCAAGGCTGGGATTAATGGCGCATACCACTGTGCCTGGCTATACTCTGAGTTTCTTAAGCCAGAAGCCTCATTGGTCACTGTGACCCCATATGGAAGTTAGGTGCTTGTAAAGGTTGAATACATTAATGTTTGTGAATTCCTGACATCTGCCTTCTTGCCACTTGGTATTTGTTGACGTTATTACTAAACTAAGTTAACTAGGAAGCAGAGGGCTCATTATGATTGATAAGGATTTATACAGGTAAAGTTGAATCTCCATGGCAGCAGGGGATGTTGCATTTCTGTGGAGGAAGTGTTGTATGTTGGGGAGACTGTGACAGGATCAAAGGTCCACCCCTCAGACTCCTTCTGAGAGAAGCTGCTGTGGGAAGGGTAGCTGCTTTACAGTTATCATGAGCTATGCTTTTAAGTTCAGGCTACACATTCCCAAAGCTTCACCCATCTAATTGGGAGTGTGACTTGAGAGAATCAGTCTAGTGCTGGCTGTTCCCCTTTGGTGCAGCATCCTTCTGACAGTCTCTTTGCCCTTGACCTCCATACCACCCAGCCAAGACTTTCTCAGAACCACACATACTGTTCCTTCCACTGCACCCTTTCTTTCCACTTTCTGTTCATAACCATGTCCTAGATGCACCTGCTCTCTCAGTCCTTTATCTTTCATGGTCATGTCCTTTAATAAATCTCTCAGAGGGCCCAGGTGGATGCAAAGGACTCTCAGGGAAAATCTTTGTGAAAAGTAAATATACCTCATTTTATCCCAAGGCTGCATCTTCCTTTTGTGTTTTCTCCTGATTTTTCTGAGAATAGAATCAATACAGTTGGCAAATGGTTATGCTGATTTAGATGGAATTGATGAAAGAATCACAGTCAAGTGTGAAATTTCTTCCGGAGCTCACAGGTATTCTTGGCTTCAGATGGGTAATTCCTTAGGGAAATTTAATATTGAGCTCAGGACTTCAAGTAAAAATAAATCCATGTTCCGTTGGTTTGTCCTACAAGGCATGGAACTACCATGTCCTTAAGGCACCTGGGGGGCCTGGAAGCTGTGCTGTGTGGCATTTTCAAGACTGACAACAGTCTGAATCTGTGACTAAGGAGTGAGGAATGGGATTTACTGGGCAGAAGCAATGTCCCTGCTTTTGTTTGTCTTCATTGTCATTCTGTAGACTTCATTTGGGGGTAGATAAAAGATTTAGAGAAAATGATGGGCAGAAACATATAAAAGCATCAGAATTCCCTGCCCAGTACCTGATATTTGGTGGTAGACTCCTGTTCCCAAATGGATTAATGGGGTAACCCTCCTGACTGATAGATTTGGCGGAAAAAGCATTTGGGACAAATGACTCACATGGTGGATAGTGATAAGCATGGCCACAACTCAGCAGATCCCATCCTGCATATTTGTCTGGATGCAGGTTCTATTCTGCACTAGGGTGAGGGCTTTTAGCTTGGACCTTCTCAGGTGGGCTCAAGGCTGGGTACAGCCTGCAGATGCCATCCTCAAGGACTTATGCATTGTGTCATCCTGTGATCATAAAAAGAGTAGTAGGAGTCACTACAGTATGTGTGTGTGGTGGACACTCCTAGAGACCCCAAGAGATGGGAGTCCCCAAGTCCTAGGAAGGATATTCATGAATTAGATCTGAATCCCATGCCCACAACTGTTGTGAAAGGACCCCATGTTGAAGGGGCTTTTTAGCAAAGCAGTGGAGGTAATGATCCAGAAGAGGAGAGGGAACAGTAGCTACCATTATTCTGTGTGTGACAGACAGCAAGCAGGTGAAAGTCCAGGCTTTCAGAAGAGGTCAGAAAGCACACAAATTTGGGAGGTGTTTGTCCAAAGTTCAGTTAAATAGAAATGAGAAGATCTGTGTGAAGAGGACAAAAAAACAAACAAACCAGCAAATATGAAAGTAATAATGGCATGTACTGAACACTTATCAACGAGGATGTTCTCTCTTACAAGTAATGAATTCATTCATACTTACTAGCTTAAATAATACAAAGGCTGAAAGTCAGAAGCCTCCAGGCAGCTCAAGCCCCTGTGTGACATAGCAGGCCCAGGGACTTTTCACCTCCCCACTTTGCCATCTCTGTGTTCTGGCCCCCGCCCACGCTCAGCCTCCTTGCCATCATAGGATGGCTGCAACAGCCCAGTGTCACTGCTCGCAGAATTGAAGCCAGGGCTTTTCTTTCTCATGTTCCTCCTTTTTAGAAAAATTCTTGTAAAATATACAAAAGAACATAAAATTTAACATCTTAACCATCATTAAATGTATAGTGTAGTGATCCTGAGGGCTTTCTCATTGTGGTATCACCTTCATTCACCTATAGAACTCCTTACATTCTTGCAAAACAGAAACCTGCACCAACTAAATAATAATTCTTTGTTCTCCACTTCTGTCAGCTCTGGCAAGTTAAATCTACTTCTGTCTCTGATTCTGACTACTCTAGGAATTCATATTAGAGGAATTGTACAGTGCTTGTCATTTCATTTCATCTGTTTTTTTTATGATCCATAAGTTGAGGATGGTTTGTAAAAAGATACATTTAAATGGTTAATAAGTACCTACATCATACCCTCAATTTTGCCTCCTGGCCTACAAAAGCTAAACTATTTCCTATCCATCCTTTAATGAAAAGCTTGCATACCTTGGGCAGGTCAGTAGTTTACAACCTATTCTTCAGTGCTGACCTATGTCTGGTAGAGATGGGTTAAGGGGGCAAGGGTTAGGGTTCTGGGATCTCCTTCAAAGTACCCCACCCCAGACTCTAGCTGTGTCCAGAGGAAGTTCATTTGAAGTTTCCTTTTCTTTCTTCCTTTTTTTTTTTTTTTTTTTTTTTTTTTTTTTTTTTTTTTTTTTTTTTTTTTTTTTTTTAGTGATTGATGTAAAAAAACCATGGAAGTCATATACAAAATGGAACAAAATTAACTTTGTAAAAATGCAAAAAAATTTTAAGTAAAGGTAATCAGGATTTACTATTACCAGATATGACACTTTGGCAGAGGAATTATTTTGACACAAGGTACTGTGTTTCTGAAATCCCTTAATCTCACTAAAAGCTGTTTCCCTAAAAATTTCAATTGTCATAAATACTTTCAAAAGGAATAACTTTATTCTCTTCTCAGAGAAATGGGCACCAAATCCACAGAGACAATGTCATCAGACTATCACAACCCTTCCTGTGTTTGTATGAGCTTATTTATCTTTAAAAGAATTCACCTGTTTCTCCAAAATGCCTATTCTCCCCACCCCTTCTAAGATGTCATTTGTTCTCCCAGAAATACCTTCTTTGCCTTCTCTTTCTTTCTTAAGATGGTATTATAGGAAAATAATTATTTCCTGTACTTTATAGGAATGTTAATATTCAAACCCTATTTTTATTATTTATTTACTTTTTTGTTAATTTTTAATTTGCTTATTTTATTAATTTTTCTTATATCATTGTAGTCCCCATAGTTCTTCTGCCACCATGTCACCTTTGAACCATCACCATATTTCCTTCTACTCCTTGTTCCCTACCTTGTCTTTACCCCTCCTTTCCCCATAGTGCCTCCCTTCTCTCCTCCCTTTGGCAGTATGCTCCAATATCTGTACCTAGTTCCTGTTTAGTTTTAGTGTTTGCTAGCATCCAGTTTCAGTGTTTTGGGTGCCCTCTCAGTGTACTCAGTTTGTTAGTTTTAGTGCCTGTCTGTTCCTAGTTTCAGTACTATTTCTCATTCAGGGAAACTAGAGGGAAGCAGAAGATATGTAGGGGTTGTTACCTTTGGGGAAGTGCAAAGTATCTTTCCATGAACCCTTGTTCCAATCTGCCTCTTTCCTATTCATTTCCCAGTTACCTCATTTTGTTGTTGGAAAGAACAACTGCTTTTGTTTGAAATTGGCCTCCTCTAAATTCTTGACTGGTATTGCTGTAACAAAAGACAGATTAACAAGGGAAAAGCATACACTTTTATTTAAGTCTTACATGACAGTAGACACATGAGGAAATAAAGCCCTGAAGAAGCTGTTAAATCTGACCTTTTCTAGATTTGATGAAAAGGGGAAAGTTATAGAAAATATGATAGGACAAAAAAGCTTATGAACAAAGTATAGTAAAGTGGGAAAACACCTCATGTGTCTTGGAGATAAGATGTGTAGGGAAGGGTTTTCTGACATGGGAGTTTTCTGACATGGGTCAATGAAGGTCAGAAAGAACAGTCTCAAATTCCTTCAGCTTAAAATGTTCAATATGCCAAGCAGACATATTTGGCAGTAGTACATCCTGAATCCTGTCAGTAAATAATCCTGAAATCTCACTGTGCATTTGCATGTTCACTTCCTTATGTGATACCCCCATGCATGGAAAACTGATACATATAAATTTTTAATTATTTTTTCCTTGCTGATCTTGTTAGCTTTTGATCAAGGAGTATCCTGTGACCCCAAACTAAAGGAATATTTGCCTGAAACAGGATGCTGCCTTCTGCTGCATAAAGACAGAGGAAGGAGATTCTTAGTGTTATGATCTTTAATAGAATTAGTGCGCATAGAGAGAGAAGAGGAGATAGTCCTAATAATATTTTCCTTGTAAAACTCCACAAATTACCCATTCTTTCATGGACAAATGCCCAGTCAAACAGGACTGGCCCAAATTCTAACCCCTGAGGTTCAAAAGGTTGCCACAAGTCTAAGATGCCTTCTGACATGGAAACCCAGTAAATGCCAGGCAAGTCTGGGACAAAAGGCAAAAAATCAAATTGTAAATCAGGATAATGGCTGCCATTATTTCCCTACTTTCTAAGTGTCTTCCTAAATCGCCCCAAATCCCAAATTAAAGCTGGAGAAGCAAGTATGCCCCTTATTTCCAGTAACTAGTTCAAGGCAGTTGTAAGTGGGGGAGGGAATATGGTACCTCCCTTAACAATCTGTTGTCAGTTTAATTTATAGACCCCTCGGTGAGGAACTTAAGAGGGTAAAGGGTAACTTTTCCCCTTCCTTACTAAGGCTTGTTAAAATCTGTGTCATGGGTTTCGGAATAAATACCCTCCACTCACACAAGATGCAAGAAGAAAGGCTTTATTAAACTAGCTTAAGCTAGGGTCCAACCTCAACCTGGCATGCTGCCTAAGTGGTCCCACCAGAACATGGAGGATGGACCCCCGAGTCAAAGGGGTCCATCCTTATACAGTTTTTAGGTCCTGGTGGCTGTTGCGGTGGTCTGATACTGATGGGTCGTCCTCTGTTGGTTGACTTCTTTTTTGTTTGTTTGTTTTTTTGAGACTAAAGTCTTGCTATTTTTGTCTGTGGAACCGCAGGCTCTCGTTGCCTGGGGTACCACAGACTCAAGCAATCCCCAGCGTCAGCTTCCAGGTAGCTGGGATTACAGGCACGCACCACCATGCCCAGCTATTTTTTTGGAACTAGTTCTCGCTACTGGCCCCAGGCGGGACTCCAACTGCGATCCCTAGCCCCAGCCACTTCACAGGCTGAAGCTTACAGGCACTAGTCACCGTGCCTGGCCCTTGTTGGTTGACTTCTTTCCGGGGATTGGTCTAACAAATTCAAAAGGCCGTTTTTGGTGGTCTGTCTCAAATGGGTCATCTTCCAATTGGCTGGTTTCTATCAGACAACCAATCAAGTGAGTTTGTCACCCTCTGATTGGTCAGAGGCAAGCTCATGCCTGGTTTCCAGGAGCCAGGAGATTCTTGGACTGACAATGACCTTTGTCTTAGAAGTGAGGCTTAGGCCTATCAGCAATAGTTAGGTCAGGCTATAGCACTTCATGCAGTGTAGATGCTAAAATATCCTCCTTGGAGGTATTTTGAAAACCTCCCTACAACAGAAAGCATATTCTGAAGAAAATCTTGAAAATTACAGTTTCTTTGAAGTGCATTGGACCCTGGGCTAAATAAAGTTCTAGTAGACATCCTTCCCTGCCCCACCTCCCAATAAGCCTGCATCTATGTGCTGGACTCTGGAGGGACTGGCAGAGTTCAGGAAAGCAGAATTAGGGTTGTCAGAATGATTAATCTCCTCTCTGCTTAAAGGTATAAAAGTTTCACTTATAAAAAGAAAATGAATTTTCAGATTCCAAGTATGTTCCCCCTCCTCCCACTCTTTAGGGCAAAACTTTCACTTTATTGAGTCTCTTTCATTTTATTTATTCATTTACTCTTCCTGAAATTTCTGACTCCTTTAGTAGGCTGACAATGCCACTGCCATTCATATTCAATTTTTCTGCATAATAGACTCATTTACAATTGGTGAGCACACCCAGGAAGCTGCCACTGGCCCTTCTTTTTGACTTCTATCTGTAATTGAACCCATTTGCAAGTTGCCAGGTAACGACCCATGGGCAGGAGGGGCTTCTTACTGTAAACCTAGGCTTTCAAACCCTTGAATGGCAGCACTTTGACTCTCTTATCAGAGCAGCAGCATTATCCCAGAAGGTCTTCACAATAAACTTCTGTACCAAATTAATTAAAGAAAGTCTTGATAATTCCATTCCAATGCATTCCAATGAAAGTAATTTCAGATACATAATACACAATTGACTTTTCCATTTCCAAATGAAACATCCAGGATATTAAACACCATTTACGTTAATCAACAAAATCATTGCTCCCCAGGCAGAAGAGCTGGACTTGGTCTGAAAGATGGAATAGAAGGTCTGTGTGGAAGGGAGTCGCCATTAGACTATTTAACCCAAAGATGAGGAAGTTATTGTACCACTTTCTCTCACTTAGTAAGAAAGAAATACTTTTTAGAAAGTGTTTAGAAGGAACATTTTTAATAAAGAATATGGTGGGAATAAAGAATATGGTGGGAGCTGCTGTAAGAGAAAAATTATTTACCAGATGCTTGCTAAAAGAGTGTAAGAATTTATTAAAGACTCTTATAATATGAATAAACTTTAACAGGGGAGATACAGCAAACTCAACTGGGGATTTAAGGCCAGTGAGCAGGGTGAGGATGTCAGTGTTTGAAAAAGTACTGTGAATAGGGTAAGGCATCCTTGCTAAAGATAGCTGAGGACTTAGACATCCTCAGTGGAGGATGGAGAAGAGGAATTTGACCAGATAGCAAGGGTGATCAGAAACCAAGTTTTGGGTGAGGACTTAGCAGGCTTCTTGCTAAAAGCGGGCACTCTAAGGAGAGACATGAAAATCAAGGTCAAGCTCTAGTGGACTCAGCAGTCTAACCTTTGGTCAAGGAGAATCTGCCACTGCTATTCAGTAATATAGTGACAAAGTAATAGAAAAGAGGGTTCATGGTGAAATTAAAGGTAAACATTATGCAGTTGAAGAATTTCCAGTGATCATTGATATTTTGAGAAGGAAGTAACTTTTCAGACTTCAGAGTCTGCTTCGCCCATGGGGTTGGTGTGGCTTACTACTGGAGGATGTCTGTGATACCACATCTCAATAAACCTTGAAGGTAGGTTATGGGGACAATATGTACCCACTGTGCTTCTGGTTATATCACTGGGGAGGATGCCTGAGTTGTCATTGGTCATTGTAATAGAGGGAACATTTAAAGCTTCAGGGAGCAGAGGTTAGCACCAGGTTTTCCTAATATTGGTGTTCATGGCAGCATTTTTGCTTGTATAGTCCTGTCTCATCCCTTTATGTTTTTGCAGATCTTCTATATCTTGCTTTACTGTCATTTATCCAAATGCCTAGTTCTTTCCTTCTGAGTCTAGTTTATTCAGTTTGTCTTTGCTGGTCTGATATAGAACTACCAGCACTTTTATGAGTTTCAGAAATCAATAAATTCTGAAAATCTGATGTGTTCTCTTTCAAAAAGCTACAAATGTCCTTGTCAACTATTCCTACAGTTCCCTCATTAATGGGGCATAAAAGGGATCTTAAATGATGAATGTGCCTTGCTGAAATAGACTGTCTTGGAGAGATGCTGTAGGGCAACAGGTAACATAAACTCAAGGCAAGTGACAATTACATCCTCATTCATCTCTAGCACACAGACTAAGCTGTGGGGATGGGCACTGCTGTCAAGTGAGTGATTGCAATGAATTACTAAGATGTGAAGGCCCAGACTAGGCCCCACCTTGGAAGTTGGCCTGGCTCCCATCTTACAATTGTCTGTGATGTCTTCAGAAGCAGCAGTGGGGAATTGAGAGTAGCACCCATCCAGCAGCTTTAAGGTGTGGCTCTGTGCTCCTGCAAGGCACCAATAGAGATCCAGCACAGTTTGGAGGAACATTTCTCAATCCTGACCTGTTTTCCTCCAGCATGCCCTGCCTTTAGCTTGCCCACCTGATTCTGACCTGGAAGACATGCTCTGGATGACACCAGTGGTTTTAAAGGCAAAAGTGACGCTAAAAAAAACACAAAGAAATTCAACTGAGTGGGAGAAAATTTTTGTCCTCCATAGAAATGATAAGGGTCTGATAACAGATCCACAACAAAGAATTGACACAACTTAACAAAATGAAGCAAAAATCCCAGTTGAAAAATGGGGAGAAGAACTAGAAAGATACTTCTCCAAAATGGAATACAGATGGACAGTAGGCAAATGAAAAAAATGCTCCATATCACTAATAATCAGGGAAATTGAAATCAAAACCACACTGAGATATCATCTCACACCAGTAAGAATGGCCCACATAAAAACAAAAACAGGCAACAACAAGTGTTGGAGTGGATGTGGAGAAAAAGGAACACTCTACACTGCTGGCAGGAGTGCAAATTGGTCCAGCTACTATGGAATGCTATGTGGAAGACCCTCAGACAACTGAAAGTGGAACTCCCATTTGACCCAGCAGTCCCACTACTAAGAATCTATCCAAAGGACATAAAAACACTAATCCATAAGGACTCCTGTACATGCATATTTATTACAGCACTATTTACAGTTGCCAAGATATAGAAACAACCCAAAATGTCTCAATGGAATATTATGTATAAATAAAAGAAGACAACCTTATGTCATTTACAACAACATGGATAGAGCTAGAAGGAATCATATTAGTGGAAATAAGCCAGAAAGAAAAAGAGAAATATGGAATGGTCTCACTTATATGAGGGATTTAGAAAAAACAGACAAACGGACAAGAAAAATACAAAACTGCCAAAAATATAGAATTGAAACATAGAGCAAGAAAGGAGGAGGAGGGAGAAAACGGGGGAGGGCACAAGAGATTGAGTTTTCATTCATGGGTGATGAAGTGATGGGAGAGCCTCAGGGTAGATAATGATGTTTTATATATATATATATATATATATATATATATATATGCATGTGTGTGTGTACACACACACACATATACATGTGTATACATATATACACAGATATATATGTGTGTGTGTGTGCAATCAATAAAAAAATAAAGCTAAATTAAAAAAAAGACAAAAAAATGAAGACAGTGATATCTGTTGATCATTTTCCTTTTACCTGGCAGGTTCCTCTGTATCGGTATTTATCTCTAAAATCATCAGATACTTATTTCTGTATCCAAATTGCTGGCTTGGATTTCTCCTGATGAACTCCTCTTTCTGTTTGGAAGCTTCATTATTCAGCTTTACAGTCTTCCTACCACTCTTCTCATCCAGAAACCTTCCAGTGAATGCAAGATAGTTTTTGTTTGGAGAAAATGTGGTAGTTCCCCAGACCAAGTCTGTGGGAAACTCTAGCACATTTGTAACACCCCCCTCCCCCCTCCCCAGTTTCCTGCAGTCTTGACTTGATGCCACTGATGTTTCTATTTGTTTGGGCAACAGGGTGGGATGGAGTTGGCATCTGCTGGGAAGGCCAGAGGCAACTTTGTTTTCATTCTGGCTTGAGTACTTCCTCCTAGGGCAGACTTGAATGACCAAATCTTTACCTATAGATTCTATAAAAGACTTTTATTTACTCCATTTTGTCTCCTTCTTATCTCCTTCGCTGAATGCTTCAGTTATTCATGCTATTGACTTCTGACGCACCAACTGGCACCTCTCACTTTCCCTGGCCAGGTTTTTATGTTCTCTCTAGGTCCTTCCTCCTTCACTCCTTTTTGTGAGATCAGCAGTCTTCAAAATAGTGATGAAAGGGGCCTCCTTTGTACTCTTCCCTCTCTTCTAACTTCTCCACCATGAGTATAATGTATGTCCTTAATGCATGGCACAGTCATTTTTCCTGTGTTGTGACTGTAACACAAAGTTATGACTTGATCTATTCATTAGACCTTAATGTTCAGAATCACCTCTTGGTGTCTTCACACCGGGGCATCGGGAAGATGTGCACACACTTTAGTCCTTGAAGAAACAGATTGAATTTGGTGAGATTTAGGGAAAGTCTCAGAAAAGGCTTTCACAGCAGCTTCCGAGTCAAAGAAGAAACAGAATTCAGGTTCACATGCTAATTTCTTTTCAAAATGGGCAAGAGTTCAAGCTGTTTGGTAACTAGGCCTGTCCGTATGGACAATCACTTGGAATTTGGAAACTAGTGCTCATCCAGAGTAGGATAGAGACAGTCCTAAGACATACTGTATATTTTATTGCGGGACCACCACAATTAAGTAAATGTTGCAAAAACGTGAGTCACATGAATTTTTGGTTATATTTACATTATACTTTGTCTATTAGATGTGCAGTAATGCCATGTCTCTAAATATACACATTCATAAAATATGCTTTATGGATAAAAAAAACCACTATCTGAACTCTGAACTCGTGTTGTAACTTTTTTTACTGAGGGAAGTCTTACTTTGATGTTGATGGCTGCTGACTGATTAAGGAAGTGGTTACTAAAGACTGGGGTTGTTTTGGCAATTTCTGAAAATAAGACAGCCATTGTTTGCAGCCTCGGTTTACTTTTCCTTTCACAAAAGTTTTCTCTCTAGTATGTGATGCTGTAATTTACCCTTAAGTAGTACTTATTTCAGAATTGGAGTCAGTCACCTCAAACCCTCCTGCTGCTGGGTCAGCAAAGCCTATGTCATATTCTAAATCCTTCATTGTTGTTTCAATAATGCCCTGGCATCTTCACCTGGAGGAGAATCCATTTGAAGAAATGACTTGCTTGATGTGATAGGGGGTTGCCATATACCTTCAGTTTGTAAGAACAAACATGCTTATCTGAAGTGCCATAAAACAAGATATGCCTGTAACTGTTACAAATTCAGGAATGCATGGGTATATTTTGAAAGTACAGTGGTATTTCCTTTGTATAGAGGATTGAGGGCGTTTATGGGGAGGAGCCTGTCCTAAGGGAGAGAGAGGGTAAAAATCATTGTTTCTAAGGACAATGTTTTAAAAGGATGGGGAGGAAGAATTTTTTTTATTAATAATTTTATTTAGGTATAATTCTCACTATAGAATTCACCTATTAAAATGTACATTTCAATATTTTTTAGTATATTTAGAGACATGTATGACCAGGGAAACTTAGATACTTTTCTTTAAAAGAAACCTTATACATTTTATCCAGTACTATACAGTCTCATCAGTTCCCTATGTCCTGGCAATCATTAATCTACTTTCTGTCTCTATGGACTTTCCTCTTCAGGATATTTCATATAAATGCAATTAGACAGTCCTACACTCTTGGATCTGACATCTTTCACTTAACCATATTTTCAGGGTTTAGCTCTGTGATAGCAAGTATCAGTCCTTCATTTCTTTTTATTGTAGAAAACTGTTCCATTGTATGAATATGCATCAACTGATTAGGTCACCAATTTGAGCTCTTTCTACTTTTTTGGTGGGGAGGTAGCTATTATGAATATGCTGCTATAAGTTTTTTTTTTTAATTTCTATATTCGTATACTTTCTTACATAAGTAAGTAGGTAAATGGTTACTAGCATGTCTTCCCTCCTCCACGCCCCATCCCCTCCTGTTCACTCGGTCTCCACTCTCATTTTTCTTTTTGATTTATGTTGGGTTCGTTGCTCCTTTTGTCTCTTTTTCTCTGTGGCTGTGTCCATTTGTCGGATGAGGGACTGTGTTCCAGTGTCATGGCGCATTGTGCTTGATGGTTTGTAGTCTTAAGCTTTGTATTGGGCACCCAGTCCATGTTCATTTGGGGTCTTCTAGTTGCTGGCTACAGTAGATCTCCTTGCTGTTCCACTATCTCTGCACCTCATTTCTCTGACCTCTGGCTTTCGGGATCCTTTCCCCAGCCATTTTCAGTGGTGAGGTTACTCGATGAGGGCAGGCGTTCACTGATGGACCTTGCAGGTCATCTCCTCTCTGTCCGTTTGCAGATTTGCTGTGGAACCAATGCACTGACTCTGCATGCTTCTTCTGAGTCCTACACATGTGTCACGCAGGCTCTTTTCTGGCCCCTCATCTGTTCTATATGGCTGTGTGCACGTCTGTGCTATTAGTCCTCCTGTGAGCTAAGTGGAGTGAGGGTGAAGCAGAAGGGTGTCATCATCCTCCCCTCCCCCTGCTATTCCTGGATCAAGGATGTATCCAGTCTTAGGCGGCCAGTCCCCCTTACCCGCCAGGTCAAAGGCAGAGGGGCCCAGTGGGTGCTGCATGGTTGCTGAATGGGTGCAGCTGCTGGCCTAGGTTTGCCAGCTGCTGCTATAAGCTTTCATGTATACATTTTTGTGTGGATGTATATATTCTTTATTTCTCTTGATACTAGGAGTAGGACTGCTGGGGTTTATGGTTACAGAGAAGAGTTTTGCAGCCGGCATGGTACATGCCTCTGAGCTGGTTTTCTGAAGCCTATCTCTTAGACTCATGCTGAGTCATTGAACAAAGAAAGTCAAATAAAAGGAAATGAAGCCATACTACAGCAATCTCTACAAGGCATGGCATTTTAGGTGCTCTGAACTGTGGCTCTGTTTCTCAGGTACTGCTACCAAGGAGGAAATGAGCAGAAGGCACACAGTGGTGCCCATGCAGTGTCAACCATCCTAGACACACAGGTAGCTAGGAGGAGTGGAGTTGAAGAGAAGACAGACAGGTAGCTAGGAGGAATGGAGTTGAAGAGAACAGGGGCAGATGAAGAAATAGTGACATCCAGGAGTGGCCCAGACCTATATGTGGTACACCACCAAGAGGTTCCATTGTGGCGAGGATATTAGAAAGGTTCAGGGAGCAAGGAGAGTCTGCAGTTTCCATGAGTAGTTTAAGATCAATTTGGGTGTAGAGTTTTGATCAGAAAGCAGCTTTTAGGTACAGAGCTTGCAGCCTGGAGCCTGTTTGAAGAGTGCAATACCTCTGGGATGCCTAGAAGAAACCCCAGAACTGAAGGACCATGACAGCTAGCACAATGACTGTGTCTGTGGCTAGGCTTTTTAAATTTTTTTTTTATTTTTGTTGAGATAACATTGGTTGTAGAATCTGCTTCAGGTACACAATATTGTAATTTGATATGTGCATGCACATTATGATCATCACCATAGTCTAGTTTCCATCCATCAATATAAAACTCACCCACTTTGCCATTTCATAGCTCCCCACCCCAACTCCCTTCTCCTTTGGTAACTACCAGTATGTTCTCTGTATCAACATGGTGCTTTTTCATATTCCATCTTTTTCAACCCTATGGTTTGACAAAATGTAAATCCCTAAAGCCATGATATCTTCCTAGGATTAGGAAGAGTCCTCAGAATAAGTAAAGTAGAGTTTCTTAGTAGCCTAACAGACAGGAGTTAGGGACAGCACTTGCTGATGGAGAGAAAATGAAAAGATGTGACATCTCTTACATTCTCAAGTTTATGAACTGTGGTTTTCACTGGTTACTGATCTAAAGAGAGAAATGTGAATCTTGTATTCTAAGGGGCCATAATAGATCAGCTCTGTTGGAGTAGAGCATTCATGTGGGGAAGAAAGGGTTGAGGATGCAAAAGTAAATCAGAGACTGATAGTGAAGGGGTTTATGCGATGAAAAGATCTTTCTTTTCAACTTTCTTCTGTAGCCATAGAAAGGTGTTTGAGCCTCTGTCCTGGGAAAGGCTCAGTCAGAGTCTCTTCTGTGTTCAGGCTCTGGTAACTAGCCAGAGTTCCAGAAGGAGATTCACAGTGGTGAGATGACCACTTCCTTTGGAATTAAAATACCATGACCAAGTAGGAACATGAAAAGGCCTCAACACCATTACCTATCAGAAAATGTATAGCAAAACAACAATGAATTACCTTTTTTTTTAAACCTAGTATTGCTAGGTTGGCTATAATTTAAAAAGATCTGGATAGCAAATGTTATAAGCATATGTAAAAATTGGAATCCTTTGACACACTTAGTGGAAAGTGAAATATTACAGCTGCTTTGGGAAAGTTTGGTGGTTCCTTAGAAAGTTAAACACAGAGTTGCCAAGTTACTCATCCATCTAGATGACTAGGTAAGAGCAATGAAAAGTCACAGAAAAACTCATTGAAAAGCATGAAATATTTATAGCAACAGCATTCATAAGAGCTAAAATGTAGAATCAACCTAAGTGCCTACCAACTACTGAATGGATAAACAAAATATGTCATATACATGCAATGGAACATTATTTCCGCATGAAAACAAAGTACTGATACATGGTGTAGCATGAATGAAAACATTATGTCAAATGAAAGAAACATATAAAAGTTCACATATTATTTGATGTCATTCACATGAAAATGGTGAGAAAAGGCAAATTTTGGAGATAGAAAGTGGTTGGTAGAAAATGTATGGGTGTCAGGAACTGAGGGATGAAAAGAATTGGGCCTAAGATCTAAAGAATTCTTTATGGAGTGAGGAAAATGGTCTGGAACTAGGTATCTGTGATGATTGTACCGCCTTTTGAATATACTAGAATCCACTGAATTGTACACTAGAAAATTTAGAAGTAATTCTCCAACCAGTAGGGATCTCACACGATCCCTTTGGCCAGAATGTCTACAGGATAAACCAATTATACTAATTTGGGTTCCTGAAAGTTGGGACTGTCACTGAAAAAACTGGGAAATCCCCAAGCAAACCAGGAGGACTTGGGCACCCCAGAATGTGTGGGGTCAGTACTCAGAATGCCAACAAAGACAGGCTGCGCTGACATTTAACAGAGCAAATTCATACTCATAATGTGCTTGGCTCTAACTACCACTTTACGAAATAGGTAAGATAGAGTTTACTTATTTCCTGTTTACAAACAAGAAAGAGGCTGATAGGGCTTAAAAGTGTCCCTAATATTTTATGAAATGTGAGTAAGACTGGGAGTCAAGCCTGATCTTCATGATTCTAAGTCCACACGTTGGTACACCCATGTGGTCTGTTAAATATGTGTCTCTCCCTTACCTCACAAATACCGGTTATCTGCCTTCTGAGTTCAGTGGTGTCTCCCACCTCTCCTTCCCACTCTCAAAGGTGTGTCCTGTGGAATCTTTCCTAACTAGTGACTGCATTCATCATCATCTCTAAGTCCATCTTTCTTGTCCTATGCAATCTCTGAAAGCAAGGACTATGTATAGTCACTCTGTTCTAGCCTCTTATTATCTTGCCTGGCCCATATCAAGTGCTCAGTAACCTTCTTTTGAAGGAAGCCTGACTTCTGTTCCAAAGAACAAATAGGAATAAAAATCCCAGATAAGCATTGCTACCCAACTATTGATACACTATGTTTTTCTCTTTTCTGGTTAAACTACTTTCTTTTCCTGTTGTACTAGGCCTTTATTAGATCACATTTTCTGAACTGCTTACGGGCAGAACTGGCAAATATGTTGGTTATTTTTCCAATATGTGTTACAAACACACAAATCATGTCTACAGGGACTGTGCATGGTATGGCATTGTCTACTGCTGCCTAAATAGGCCAAAGTACAGTTGTACCAAAACTGAGCAGATAAGAAAAAAAACCCAGCTCTCTCAGCTGTAAAAATTCTGTGGGTATCATGAAAAAGTATTTCATGTATACAAGACTAGGAGTTCCAGCAAGATTTCTTGAGATTTGTGATGTAGGAGGCACAAGTCCTCACTCCTGGTTATTCTGGAAAGTCATATGAGCTCTCTGGGTTTCAGGGACAACCACAATTTCCCTACTTAATTCACAGGGCCTTTATGAACTTCTGATCATGTAGTAGATTGATGGTTCTAAACTGAGTTTCATAGACTCTTAAATTCTACAGTTTTCTCGTGAAGATGCATGCCATTTCAATTTGTGTAGTTACATGTTTATTGTATTAAATACTTGTACTAAATACTGTATTAAATACTTATATTAAAATACTGTGTACATTATTCTTCAAAAATATTTGCTGCTACCCTTATGTTTCTCTTGGAAAATGCCGGCTTGTGCAAAAGACTTCTCTAGTCAATTAAATGATTATGAAAGTGAAATGAGTTATTGCTGGGCAGAAACTTTATGAACTTTAAGAACCAAGGTGTGGGTTGTCATAATCTCTTTTGCTTCTGCTGCAAAGCCAGTGGTGATCATCAGCCTTGGACCTGAAACAAAGAATATACAAGACAAAACCTCAGCTGACCCATGATGAAAATGAAGGATGAATCAGGAACAAACCATGTTGCTTAAGCCACTGGGTGTAAGCCACTGTGTGTCAGGGCTATTTGTTCCTGCAATAAAACTTTGCCTATCCAGATTGATATGGGCATCAAGTAAGATTATTACTTCAAAATTTGATTTTGTTGCTGAAAAGGAACTTAGAAGTCCAAAGCAATGAATGATGACTAATTGTAAGCTAGTATAAAAGAAGGACTTTGCCTCAATGTCCATTTGTTATTTGTTTACTCTGTGCCCACTCTGGTGCCTAATACAATGTCTTGTTTATAGTACGTATTTGGACCTTCTATGCAGCAAACATTACACTAAATCCAAAACCAAATAAAGATAGTACAAAGAAAGAAAACTACAGACCAATCTCCCTAATGAACACAGATGCAAAAATTCTAAACAAAATCCTGGCAAACCGAATCCAACATTGCATAAAAAGGATCATCCATCATGACCAAGTGGGATTCATCCCAGGGGCACAGGGATGGTTCAACATTCGAAAATCAATCAACATAATC